>JBBYHO010515949.1:0-19223 GCA_038382025.1 Adansonia gregorii | reverse complement strand
AAAATAAAATACTCGATCGTAATATCATTTACAGAAATGGATTTCAAAATTTCAAAAGAGTAAAATTAAAAACCCTTGTTTTAATGTTAATAGTACATAAGTATTGATAAAGATATATGATGGTTAACTCCGAAATTCCATGAAAAAGGTCCCAAAAATTTTTTAAAAATGTGAAGTTTGACCATGATAACATCCATAAAAGTAGATATCTAAAATTTGACAAGTAAATATTCAAAAACAATTTTTCTCTTATATATTCATCTTTCTTATTTGAGATTAGCCATCAAAATGGTAATTTTTCTATCATGTGCACATGCAACTATTTAGGTATAACTAAAAAGGTCTTAAAAATGTCTAGTCTACTTAAAGAAGGTTGCCTTGATTGGATTGGCCATTAAGTTCTCAATCTTGGATATTTATAACTATTGACAAAATTAAGTGCCCACAGCTGCCCCTCTTTGGCTATTGTTGAAATCAAGAATAGAGCAAAGACCAAACAAACATAATTTTTTAAATTTTAGTTGATGACCAATTGCACCTAGCTTAAAAGTATTGTTAGCAACTTTTTTGCATGGTAATTTCTTAATGACTAGAAACCTTGAAAATTGATCCTTAAGTCTAATATGCTCGAGATTCACTTTCTAGGCATATTACGATAGCTTGGCGACTCCACTAGGAAAGTTTAAAGAGTCAGGCCTAGGATTAATAACTTATTATCCAAAATCTCAATCAGTTGGTTTTAATCTATATTTATTAAAATTTCCTTGGTTTTCTTAAATAATAAACATAATTTGTAAATAAATTCATGTATATTATTGTCATTTTGTTAATTATTTTTCACTAATTATTTTTTTATTGTGATTTTTCTATTTAGGGCATTTAGGATAAGGGTTATAGAATAAGTAGTTAAAGTTGTGTTTGTTCTTTCATGCACACTGATTGCTTGCATTTCATAACATAAGGCCATTTGAAATCTTGAAACATTTAAAGAAGAGGTGAAGTAGCTTTGCTCTCGTGTGGTATTAGCCTCTATATAGGCCAATGAAAAACTTTTTGGGTGCAAAATACCTAGGTTTTCCTAAGGTGTTAGCCTTTGCACATGCCTAAAAAACACTTCTATTAAACTAAATCCTCCAGTGACCCATGATAGATAATGATTATGGTGCCTTGCTAATCTTTTCCAGACAATAGTGATCAACAGTTTGGGAACCTACTAGTGTTAGCCTAAACCTCATGTAATAAACTTTAAAGGCTTTACCTACTTAAAGTCACACCTGATTTTAAAGGTAACCAATATTCAGGTACACATTCTGACTATTTGTTGTTCATGTTATAATGCATAATGTAAATTTTAATATTCATCTTAGGAAGGATTATCATTATTTTTTTAAAAAAAATTTTTATTTGAAAACCAATTTTGTAAATAGTGGCATTATCCTTTTATTTTGTTATTAAGCCATTTTTTTCTTTTCTTATGCTTGTTTAGTGATCTATGCATCATGTACACATATGAACACATGCCATGAGCCAAATATCAATAAAGGAAGTTTTTGTTGACTTCATGGAGAGAGAGGATTTAGCACTAATAACAATCAGCTGTAAGATACACCAAGAAGTTTAAGGTTGTTAGCTTCGAATTAATTTCGATTTTGATATAACAAACAATTTAAACTAAGTTAATTTGTACTCAATTATTTCTAACTTAGTATTTATGTTAAAATTGAAAAATATTTTGAAAAAGTACTAAGTTTGTATTTTCTCCAAAATATATGTTCGAAAATGTATATTTATACTTAAAATATTTTTAAGATATGTTTAAGTCAATATCAAGCCAATAAAAATCATTTTACAAAAGATTTTAAAGGTATGTATCGGCAGAATGCATAAATGTATCGATATTATGCTTAAAACCTTCATTTGTATCGATACTTATCAGCATGTATTGATACATTGCAGTGAATATCGATATTCACCCTATGTGTATCGATACATTGCTTTGCAATAGTCAAGGTTAGGCTAAAACCCTCAAAAGTATCGATACAGGTGTGCTTGTGTCGATACAACTTGGTAGGCATTGATACTCAGCCTTCTATATTGATACAACAAGCTATAGCTGTCACTTTTTTAATTCTTGTATCGATACCATTAGTATTGTATTGATACAATAGCGTGGGTCTGAACAGAAACAAGCATTTATGAAGGCTACAATGACTTTCTAACCACCTCATTTAATGCCCAACGTCTATAAATCAATTTCAAGCTATAAATAAAGGTTCCCAACAGCTAAAGAAGCAAAAGATAAAAAAATTAATCAAGCATTGAACAACAAAAGCTCAAAGTCTTCAAATTTTTCATTTTTCTTGTATCAACTTTTATACTCTTTTAATTTTATTTGTATCTCATTCACATTATGCTTAAATTCTAGCAAACATGAACCTATTAAAGGTTTAATTTGTTTGCAAATACTTTATTCATATCATAAAAAGGGTTATGTGAAAGTGAGCAAAAACACTTGAGAATTTGGGGTAGAATTCTCAAGTGGATTGAAAAGTTCTGACTAAGGTTTAAAAGATAGAGGTGTAAGGTTATACCTTAGCCTTAAAGATAAACAATTTCATTTAGAGGTGGCAAAATAAACTTGAACCCGAAAAAACTGAGCCAAAACTCGATTTGACAAAAAGGTCAATGGCCTAAACTCGAGAAAACCCAAACCCAAAATAGCTTGAACTCGAAATAACCTGAACCCAAAATGACTCGAACCCGAAAAAACCTGAACCCGAGCCCAACTTGAACCCGAACTTGAATTTAATACTAAAAATAAATATGAAAAAATTATAATTAAATATTTTTTTATAAATAAAAACTTTAATTATGAATTTTATTTTAATATTTTTTAATAATTTAATTAAATATTAAAAAACTTAATTTATGTTTTAAATATGTTTAAACTTGCTTATGGGTTGGGTTGGGCCGCGGCCCAAATGTTTTAAAAATCCCAAGCCTAAGTCCTTATTTGAAGTACTCAGACCCGCTTATTTAAGTCAGAATTACTATTTATCACATTAACGAATATTTTTTATTAATATTATATATATTTTTATAATTAAATTTAAATAAAATATATTAATTAAAAATCACTGTTCTGAGTCAAGTCGAGCTAGTTTGATAAAAAAATATGAAAACCTAGGCCTAGACCCGATTGGGCTGGGTTGGTAGCCTGACCCTTAAACAAGTCTACATATGATAAAATATTAATTTATTAAAAAGTAAATCATATAATGAGTTTTGAAAACAATATCAATAAATTATATTATTCATTTATCATATTTTCTTTAATTTTATTAGTTAAACTTATTAAATATCGAGAATTTGTGTATGTTAATAACAAAATTTTAAATACTTCTTTGAATATTATTCTTATTATTATTATTAATAATGGTAATTAAAATTTGATAATAGTATAATAAAGTAATAAGATAAATTAAAAAATATGAAAGCCATAACAGATAATACTATATCAAAAATAAATTAAATATTAAATATTAATATCACAAATAATTTAATTAAATATTAAAAATTTAATTTATATTTTATATATGATTAAATTTGCTCATGGGTTGGACTAAGCTGTGGCCTAAATTTTTTTAAAATCCCAAGTCAAGGCTCCAATTTAACATGCCCAGACTCACCTATTTAAGTTAGAATTACTGTTCATCACATTAAAGAATATTTTTTATTAATATTTATATATGTTATAATTAAATTTAAATAAAATATATGTTATTTTATTTTAAAACCACTGTTCTGACTGGGCCGAGCTAATCTAAGACAAAAACATGGGAACCCAAGCCCAATCCCAATGAGGCCAAGTGAGTAACCTAACCGTTGAGCAGGTTTATATATGATAAAATAATAATTTATCAAAAAGTAAATTATATCATTAACTTTGAAAACGTTGTTGATAAAGTATATTATTAATTTATCACATTTTTAAATTTAATTAGTTAAAGTTATTAACTATTGAAAGTTATATATGTTAGTTGTAAATTTTAAATACTTTTTTAAATATTTTTCTTATTCTTATTATTATTATTATTTCAAGTAAAGATAATTAAAGTATGGTAATAGTATAATAAAATAATAAGATGAATTAAAAATATAGAAGCCATAATAGATTAATGCTATATCCAAAATGAATCAATATTAAATATTAAATATTAATATCATATATAATTTAATTAAATATTAAAAATTTAATTTATATTTTATATGTGTTTAAACCTGCTCATAGGTTAGGTCGAGCCATATCTTGTATTCTTTAAAGTCCTAAGCCCAGACTCTTATTTAATGTGCCTAGACCTATTTGTTCAAATTAGAATTATTGTTCATCACATTAAAGAATTTTTTTTATTAATATTCATATATATTACAATTAATTAAAATAAAATATATGTTATTTTAATTTAAAATCACTGTTTTAAGTCGGGTTAGGCTAGTCTCAAACAAAAATATGAGAACCCAAGCTCAGGCCCAATTAGGCCATGTGGGTAGCACAATCCTTGAGCAGATCTATATATGATAAAATAATAATTTATCTAAAAATATATTATATCACGAACTTTGAAAGTACTATTAATAAAGTATATCATCTATTTACCACTTTTTAAAAAAATTTAATTAGTTAAACTCATTAAATATTGAGAGTTTATGTATGTTAGTACTAAAATTTTAAAAACGTCTTTAAATATTATTATTATTATTATTTCAAGTAATGATAATTAGCGTAGGATAATAATATAACAAAGTAATAAGATAAATTAAAAAAATATTAAAGCCATAATAGATAATACCATATCAAAAATAAAAAAGAATCATATGTTAGACTAATAACTAGACTTGACAATGAGTCAGACAGCCTATCCAACACAATAGGCCTAGTATGATTAGGCTTAGGTCTTAGATTTTAAGTTTCAAGCATGCTTAACCTGAAACAGTATTGTTTTAAATAAACTAATATATTTTATTTAAATTTAATTATAAAATATGTAAACAGTAATATAAAAATAACTTATTAATATTATGAACAATGATTTGCATTTTAATGGGTTAATCATGCCAAATTCATTCCTAAGCTTTGAATTCAAAATTTTTTCGAGCCACGACTAGGCCTATAGAATTGAGCTAAGACCTTTTCGGGCTGGAATGGACCAAATTCAGGCCTAGGCTCAAGATTCAAATTTATGTTTAACATAAAATAAAAAGTAATGTAAAATATACTCAAACTTGAACCTAAACCTGAATAGACCCGAACCTAAATTAGCCCAAACCCAAATAGACCTAAACTTGAATTGGCCTAAACTCGAATTGACCTGAACCTTAAAGACCCAAACCTGAATGACTCGAACCCGAATTAAGTCAAACTTAAAAAAACCTAAACCCAAAATGACCCATCCCGAATCCACTGAACTTGCCCAATTGCCACCTCTAATTTTATTAGTGAATTGTAGGAATCACTTTGGAAAGAAAGTGCCAAGAAGAGAGGATATAGGTGTCGAGTTCAAGGATTAAACCTCTATATATTGGTTGTTTATTTTTTATTTTCAATTTATTTCAAAATTGTACAAAAAATTTTTGTCAAGTTCTTTTAGAACCTATTCACCCCCTCTTAGTTTAATTTTTCCCTTAAGCTAATAATTGGCATTAGAGCTTTGGTCTCTATTATAGGTCTCATAACCTTGAGAAAAGATGCTTGATGGCTTAAAAAATGGAGAATGCAAACATAGTTCCTAAAGCTTTAAAGCTTCAAGAAGCTCATAAGAGTTAAAAAACCAAGATAAAGTTTATCTCATGGTATTTGAGACAAATGCAAATGCTATGGAACTTGAAGGCCATTCTATCATAAGACCTCCACTCTTCAATAGTGAGAACTATTCCTATTGGAAGACAAGGATAAGGCTCTTTATCTAAGCTAATGTCTATGAAGTATAGAATATCATTGTTAATAGACCGCTCATACTTAAGAAGAAAGTTGGAGATTGTATTATGCCAAAGAAAGAAGATGAATAGGATAAACAAGATAACAAAATGGCACAATTAAATGCCAAGGCCATGCACACAGTATGTATGCTCTTGGTCTAAGTGAGTAAAATAGAGTCTCATTATGTGACAATGCCAAGCAAGTGTGGGACAACTTAATAACGACACATAAAAGAACCAATCAAGTCAAGGAATCCAAAATAAGTATGCTTACACTTGACTATGAATTGTTTAAGATAAAAGCGAATGATACTATCGAAGAAATGTTGGATGGGTTCAAGAATATTATCAATGGGCAGAAAGCACTTGGAAAGACCTATCAATCGTCTTTCCAAGTCTTGGGAAGCAAAAGTGATAGCAATTAAGGAATCCAAGGATCCTAACACATTTTCCTTAGATGAACTCATATGTTCTCTTTTTAACTTATAAGATAAAGATCAAGCATAATCAAGAGCCACCAAAGAAGGTAAATGTTACCTTCAAAACAAGCACTTCTAGTGATGATGATAATGATAAGGAGGTTAAGGAAGATAAAAAAATGGCCATATTTGTAAAAGGATTCAACAAATTCATAAGAATGAACAAAGTAAAAAGACCTCCTAGAAGAGAAATGATAAAAGAGGATTTAAGCAAGAAAGAGAAAGAACAAATCATTTGCTATGAGTGCAAGAAACTGGGACACATTAAATTTGAATGTTCAGCATGGAAAAAGCTAAACCCGAAAAAGCAAAAGAAGAAGGCTATGGTGGCCACATGGAGTGATAGTGACACATCTGATAATGATGATGAGGAGATGGCCAACCTAAGTCTCATGGCTCATGATGAGCCCAAGGTATCTTCTAATGCTAATCCTTTCTCATTTAATGAATTACAAGATGCATTTGATGAGTTAGCATTAGAATTTAAAACCATAAATTTAAAATATAAGAAAATGATTTCTAAACTTAAAGAAAAAAATGAAACATTAAGTATGATAAAAAATGATATTAAGAGGAAAGTAGATGAGTTACAAGTTAATATTGATGATCTAACCAAGTAAAACATAAACTTGCATAACTCATTCACAAGGTTTTATATGGCACAACAAAAATTGAATAATATGCTAGAAACACAAAGATCATTCTTTGATAAAGATGGTTTAGGCTATAATAGAATTAAAAAAGAAACTCACTTTAAGATTTTTTTTATGACACGAAACAAATCATTTAATGCATGTAGCATATGTACTCATTGTAATAAACTTAGTCATACATTTCACACTTGTTCTTTAAAGACTATTACTTATAGAGGCAAGTTTATTAGAAGGGTATGAGTCCCTAAAGATGTTAGCACATCTCAAGATAAGGTTCCTAAAATAAAAAAGACTAAAAAAGGCACAAGAATTATTAACATTAATACTTGAGGACCTAAAAAGAAAACATGACTTTATGGTTGCAGGAGGAAGAGCATTGCTTCAAGATAAATTCAACAAGGGAGAATTCTTGGTACCTTGATAGTGGATGCTTAACACAAATGATTGATGAAAAAAATCAATTCATGGAACTAAGGCCTAGGGATGAAGGAAGTGTTACTTTTGGTGATAACTTAAAATGATAAATTAAAGGTATTGGAGCCATAAGTTACAATTCTTCATCCAACATTACAAATGTTCTATTTGTCAAAAGTCTAAAACATAATCTCATTAGTATTAGTCAATTGCATGATAAAGGCATAAAAGTTATTTTTGAATCAATGAATTATCAAGTTGTTGATGTTAAGTCAAATAAAATTTTTTTATAGGACTTAGAGAAGGAAATGTCTATGTTATGCCTCTAGATGACTTATCTTCTCAAAATATTTGCTTTGTTGCTAATAATGATGATTTATATTGACTGTGGTACAGAAGATTAGGACATGCTAGTATGAATATAATTTCCAAATTATCTAGAAACGACCTTGTTATTGGATTACCAAAAATGAAATTTGATAATGATAGAATATTTGACGTATGTGTTCAAAGGAAAAATAGGAGAGCTTCATTCAAACCAATTAATATTATTTCAACTACTAGAGTATTACAACTTATTCATATTGATCTCTTTGGTCTTACTAGGATATTTAGCTTAGGAGGTAAACTATATGGATTTGTTATTTTAGATGATTACTCTAGGTTTACTTGGGTTTTTTCTTAAGCTCTAAAGATGAAGCCTTAGAAAAATTCGTTACTTTTTCCAAAATTATCTAAAACGAAAAGGGTTATTCTATTTCAAGTATAAGAAACGATCATGGAAAAGAGTTTAAAAATCTTGGTTTTGACAAATTTTGTAATAACAATGGCATTAGCCATAATTTCTTGGCTACTAGAACTCTTCAACAAAATAGAGTTGTTAAAAGAAAAAATAAAACCTTGGAAGAAATAGCTAGAACCATTTTAAGTGAAAATAATTTACCAAGGTATATTTAGGTGGAAGCCATTAACACTTTTTATTGCATTATAAATAGAGCTATGGTCAGGCCAATCCTTAAAAAAACTCCATATGAACTTTTCAAAGGAAGAAAACCTAATATTAGCTATTTTCATCCATTTTGATGCAAATGTTTTATGCTAAATAATGGAAAGGATAATCTTGCTAAATTTGATGCAAAAAGTGATGAAGGAATTTTCTTGGCTATTCAACAAATTCTAAAGCTTATAGAGTATTTAATAAGAGAACCTTGGTTATTGAAGAGTCAATACATGTTTTATTTGATGAAACTAACTCAACTTTGAGGAAGGTATCTCTTGATAGTAAAGATATAAAGATTTACCAAGAACAAGCATCACATGAGAAGTAAGAACAAACAAAACAAGATTAAGAAGCTTTGAAAGAAGAAGAACTACATGAGCTAACTCAAGTGGAAAGAGAAAGAAATCATTCTAGAGAGTTAACTTATGTCAAAAAAGGTAAGATAATTGGTGATCCTAATCAAGGGGTAAGAACTAGATCATCTCTTAGAAATATATACAATTATGTAGCTTTTCTTTCACAAATTAAACCTAAGAATTTAGATGAGGCTCTAAAGGATGATAGTTGGATCATGGTCATGCAAAAAGAATTAAATCAATTTGAAAGGAGCAAAGTTTGGAATTTAGTGGGAACACTAAGTAATTATCCCATTATAGGTACTAAATGGGTTTTTAGGAACAAATTGGATGAGCATGGAACCATAGTTAGAAATAAAGCTAGATTAGTAGCTAAGGGATATAGTCAAGAAGAAGGAATTGATTTTGATGGAACTTCTGCCCCGGTAGCTAGACTAGAGGCCATTAGAATACTATTAGCCTTTGCATGTTTTAATAATTTCAACTTGTTTTAAATAGATGTCAAAAGTGCTTTTTTAAATGGTTTTATCAATGAGAAAGTTTATGTTAAGCAACCTCTTGATTTTGAAAACTCTTATTATCTCAATCATGTTTTTAAACTTTCAAAAGCCTTGTATGGTTTAAAACAAGCACCTAGGGCATGGTATGAAAGGCTTTCAAAATTTTTAATTGAAAAAGGTTTTAATAGATGCAATGTTGACAAAACTTTTTTATAAGTCAAAAGCAAAGACATTTTAGTGGTTCAAGTTTATGTTGATGATATTATTTTTGGTGCTACTAATGAATCTCTTTATCAAGAATTTTCTAAGCTAATGCAAGTTAAGTTCATGATGAGCATGATGGGAGAATTAACATTCTTTTTGGGACTATAAGTGAAGCAAACAAAAGATGGCATCTTCATCAATCAAGCAAAGTATATGAAGGAATTACTTAAGAGGTTCAAAATAGATGAAGCAAAGTCTTGTTCCACACCTATAAGTACTTCAAAAAAGCTTGAAAATGATGAATGAGGTAAATATGTTGACTCTAAACTTTATAGGTCTATTGTAGGCTCATTGCTATATCTTATCGCAAACAGACCTGATATAATGTTTAATGTATGCTTATATGCTAGATATTAATCATCACCTAGGAAGTCACATCTAGTTTTTGTAAAAGAAATTTTTAGATATTTTAGAGACACTCATAATCTAGGCTTATGTATCCAAAAGAATCATCTCTCATCGTATATGCTTATTTTGATATGAATTTTGGTGGATGTAAAATTGATAGGAAAAGCACTTTCGGTACTTGTTAATTTCTTGGAAATATGCTCACATCATGGTTCTCTAAAAAACAAAATAGCATTGCTTTATCCACAATCAAGGCAGAGTACATATCCATGGGAAGTTATTATGCCCAAATCTTATGGAGAAAACAACAAATGGAGGATTTTGGCAGTACCATGGATCATATTCCAATTAAATATGACAATACTAGTGCTATTTGTCTTTCCAAAAATCCAATTCAACACTCTAAAATTAAGCATATAGAGATTAGACATTACTTCATTAGAGATCATGTGCAAAAAAGTGATATAATGCTTGATTTCATTTGATACCTTGCATTAACTAGCTGATCTTTTTACTAAACCACTTGATGAGGATAGATTTTGCATAACTAGAAGAGAACTTGGCTTGATGAATGCACTCTAAATTTATAAGTGGATAAAATTTGGATACATTGCCTCAATATTGTTAGAAAAGCTAGCCTTATATACTTGTTTGATGATGTGCAGTTGTATTACTTTTGATTCTTGGATGATTTTGTTTTTTGGTCAAATTTTGAATTGTTCATGCAAAATGATTTTGATATCTAAGTTTTGTTTAAAGTTGCATTTTCAAATGCTTTTCAAGGATCAATTGGGTTAAAAATATGCTTAAATTGGTACCATCTTAATGGAAATGACTCAATACTATGCTATTCATATCAATACCATCAAAAACTTTTTCCCAGTATCAAGATCAGTTTCAAGGTATCAATACAAAACACAAAATTGCTCATTGTATAGATACTTGACTCCATGTATCAATACTCTCTATCTTGTTTCGATACAACCTAGACTTATTTTATGTCTCGAGACATGATTCATTATATCGATACAAAAACCTAAAATAGTTCTTTGCATCGATACTAAACCCTAGGTATTAATGCCTTGTATTGATATGGTCTCCTCTATATCGATATAGACTGTTGATTTAGGCAATCCTCGCACAAGCAATTTTACTTCATCGAACACTGTTCATTTAGCCTTCTCTCACCCATTCCATCCTCAGACATCACACTTCATGTAATTTTCATTCTTATTATAATCCTTGATCTGAAACAAGTTGATTGCATAACAATTCACCATTTTCTTTCAAAATTCAATCCATTAACACCCAAAACCATAAAAATTTGAAAACTCACTTCACACAAACCCTAAACATTTCCTTTTTAAAATGCTTTAAATTTGTCTAAATTTCTTTAAAATTTTTAATCTTCCCAACCTTGGCTGTTCTGACCGGTTGTGAAATTACTTGAAAAACTATAACACATTGCCACCAAAACCTAGCACCCACCATGTACTCGACCATTTTCCTCAGTCAACTTTTTCTTAGCACCTTACATAGCTTTATCAACTTGGCCTCCTCCCTTTGACAACCTTCACCACTTTCGACAAACCTCATCATAACTCACTTCCACTTTATCTGACTCATTCCAAATCACCTTAAACATTTCACCAACATCTATCTTCTTCTCTATTTGTCCGAACCAGCATCCAATTTTATCGTGTCACCACTTGCTCAACAAAATTCCCTAACCATTTTAAAACACTACCATGCCTCTAAAGACTAAACAAACCTCCCATCATCAAAGACCTGTCACTTATGCTTCCATTTTTATTGTTTGTCAACCACCTTTTATCCAAACACAATCATTCTTTAACCCATGCTTCCATGATGCATGGGCTCGTGAGCGATTCACTACCATCTATGCCCATATGCATATCCAACAATGTCCAGTTATCAATTTCCTTTTTTTTCAGTCTATTGCTTATCCTTACCTTTAAATTTTTCATACCTTCGCATGGACTAAATTTTTTTCTCTTAATATTCCGATTCATAAGAATCTTGTTCATGCATTCTTTAGCAATACCTCACTTATCATTGATGATCATGACCACATCATTACTATTCAATCTTATCTTTTGGGATAAGATTTCGTAGTCAACCTTGTTTCTCTTGTAACTGTCTAAAGGCATAATTAATGAAAGTTTGGCTCCAGTAACTTTATACACCCCAAACAACAAAGCTACCCTAATTCATTTGGTTAATTGCTTACTTCATCTTATCATTTCCCATGGACTCCATTCGTAAAGCACCAAACACCCATTGATTAGCAATTTTGAACACACTTTGATTAGCAATTCTAACTATTGATGGCTCTGTATGATTTAAATTGAGAATTATCGAAACCTAGCCTATTTTATTTTTGCGAACCTTGTTCTTTATGTTTGTGGTTGTCATGGCCTCCTACATGGCATGGCATTGAGCTACTACTTTGACACTTAAGGTCTTGACCTTTCTTACGACCTCGAGATTATGGTATTTTCTTACCGCTATATAAGATGCAAATCCATGTGGCTCATCGGGTATGAAATTCAATGTGCCAACTTCATTCACAAGGTTTGTCGACAAGCAACCCCATCGCTTGAGCAATCGGATGCTCTCACTTTCGACCATGATGATAATGATATGGAGCATAATGCACCTCTTCCACCCCCAGTTCCAATAGCTCATCATCTGTGCCCATAGACCTTTGATATATCTACGATTCCATGAAGGGATATCTTGATACATGCAAGTAATGCTTTGACTATTGGGATCACCAATTTGATTCCATTGATGCTCGCCTTTCTAGTCTCGAGCATAGTCATCGAGTGTTAATCGAGCAATTCTATAGCTTCACAATAGTCTTTTCTCATGCACCTTCACCTACTTCTGCACTGGCTATGTATCCTCTGGCTGATGACAATTAGTCATTTTAGGCTCATTTTAGGATGACATTTAAGTTTAAGGATTCATTTGGATATCTTTTACTTATATTTTGACTTTATTTAATGTTTTATTCTCAATGAATCATCTTTGCTTGCATTTTCTCCATTACTTTGAATTGATCTTTCTTATGTTTTCATATAACAAAAAGGGGAGAAATGTCATAAATTTGCCAAATATGTTTTGCATTGCTAAATTTGTCTTCCATGATATTATTATGCACTTGATTATAATTATATTGTCATGTTGGAACCCAAATAACATGTTGATTTTAAACACTTTTACAATTTGTAGCTTAAATTGTGAAAATGCAGGGCAATATTGTCAATTTGAAATGTTATAGCTTTAAAGGACCCTATTTGCTCAAATTAAAACTTTTGAAAACCATTGCTTTATTGAGGGAAATTTTTTTTACAAATCTTAAAAATTTAGGGGGAGTCATCAACAAGCAAATTTATCTTAAGTTTTGTTATATTAAAAAAGGGGAGATTGTTAGCTTTGAATTAATTTTGGTTTTGATATAACAAATAACGTAAGTTAAATTAATTTGTACTTAATTATTTTCAACTTGGTATATGTGTTAAAATTGAAAAATACTTTGAAAAAGTACTAAGTTTGTATTTTCTCAAAAATATATATTCCAAAATGTATATTTATGCTTAGAATATTTTTGAGATATGTTTAAGTCAATACCAAGCTAAAAAAAATCATTTTACAAGGATTTTAAAGGTATGTATTGACACAATGCATAAATGTATCGATACTATGCTTAAAACCTTTATCTGTGTTGATACTTATTAGCATGTACTGATACATTATAGTGAGTATCGATACTCACACTATATGTATCGATAATTTGCTTAGCAGTAGCCAAGATTTGGCTGAAACCCTCAAAAGTACCAATATAGGTGTATCTGTACTGATACAACTTAACAGGTATCGATACTCAGCCTTCTATATCAATGTAACATGTTGTAATGGTCACTTTTTTTTAATTCTTGTATCGATATCATTGGTATTGTATCGATACAATAGCATGGGGTTAAACAAAAACAAGCATTATGAAGCCTACAATGGCTCTCTAATCGTTTTATTTAATGCCCTACATCTATAAATCAATTTCGAGCTATAAACAGATATTTCCAATAGCTAAGAAAGAAAAGGATAAAAAGATCAATCAAGCATTAACTAATAAAAGCTTAAAGTCTTCAAATTCTTCATTTTTTGTATCAAATTTATACTCTTTCAAGTTTATTTATATCTCATTCACTTTGTACTTAAATTGCAGCTAACATTTATATACTAGAGGTTTAATTTGTTTGCAAATACTTTATTCATAACAATAAAAGCGTTATGTGAAAGTGAGTGATAACACTTAAGAATTTGGGGTAGAATTCTCAAAAGGATTGAAAGGTTCTATCTAAGCCTTAAAAGATAAAGATGTAAGGCTATACCTTAACCTTAAAGGTAAACAATTTTATTAGTGAATTATGGGAATCACCTTAGCAAAAAAGTACCAAGAAGAGAGAACGTATGTGCTGAGTTCAAGGACTAAACTTTTGCATATTGATTATTTATTTTTCTTATCCTTAACTCCTTTTATTTCAATTTATTTCAAATTTGCACACAAGATCAACTTTTGGTCAAGTTTTTGTAGAACCAATTGACCTCCTTCTTGATTCAACCTTTTTCTTGAGCTAACAAGGTTAAGTTAGAAAGATATCAAAAAGAGAACAAGAACTATTTGTTGAATGATTTTGTTTTAGCCATGCTGAAATTAGCTTAAGTCTACACTAAAACATTTTGAAAGAATTAATAAAGATTTGGGGATAATAAGAAAAAAAAAGATAAAGCCATTTCATCAATAAAATATAAGGGTGTAGCCTATTTCCTCTCAATTTAGATTGATGAACAAATGTTTTGAGCTATGGTAGAGATTTGGGACTTATCTTACTGGTATTTCATGTTTAATCAAGAAGACTGAATACGCACTATAGAAGAGTACTCTGCTTTGCCCCGTATTAATTCAACTGGCACAAACATGATCTACTAGAAAGATTATAAAATAGCTAGTTGTCAGAAAAAGCTTTTCAAAATCATGGATTTTAATATTTCAATTGAGGGACTGTATATGAAAAATGAAGGATTAAGCAATTGAGCCCTATTAAAATTTTGGGACATTATATACAGAGGTACTATAAGAACAACTAGGTCTTAGATTGTTTTCCTTGGCAATATATAAGCTAGTATTATTTCCAAGGGTGTTGAGATAGATCATGGTAGATGTGATAGATTTATTTAAATGATTGAGTAAGCAAATCAATTTAGCATCAGCTATCCCTTTTGAAATAATAAAGTTTTTTTTAATTTATGTTAGAAAAAGAGCGAATGACATTTCAATGGGATATGTATAATGGTTATATGTTGGAGTTTAAAGCCATTGTTGTAGCAAGGAGGATGTGAGGATCTTATCTTTGTAAAAGTTGTGTATTCTCCTCCAAGAGGTTATGTAGTAAGAGTGGTTGAAAGATGGAAGCAAGAAAGAGTGGGTTAAGACCTTCCATCATTTAGTTTAGGAAGATGTGATATGGAGATCACAATGGATGCTGTATAGATAATTTTTGTATAAGTGCGGTGATAAGCCTTGTGTCCCTTTGTTAAGTATCTAAGGAGCTATAAGATATACAACATTGCTAGTATGGAAAGAGTATGGTTCAAAGCAGCTCATCTCGATGACTTTTAGTTTGTATCATGTAGACTTCAAATATTAAAACCTAATTTAGGAGACAAGCATGGAGAAAAATATATTGATTTGAGTTAGATTGACACCTCAAGATACCTTTTATGGAGAGTAAATCAAATCTGTAACATGGCCTTTCCTTTTAAGGATGGATTAGTCCCCTTGGTGACGTTTCAGCCTAAGCCTATTGTCTTATTTAAGATTAATTTGGTTATGCAAGAGTTTGCCATTGAGTAGAAGAAGTTAAATAGTGAAAGTTAGAAACTTCAAGATGAAATTTGTAAATTAAGAATGGGTTTAGATGTTTGAGAGGCCAAGGTAAAAAAAAGTGACCCAAGAACATGGCACAATGTAATCAACTTAAAAGAGTAGCATTTGGAGAACAAGAAATTAAAGGTTGCCAAAAAATTCAAAAGTACTAGTAAATCTTTTAGTAGGCATAATAAAGAAATAAATAGATTTTAATAAAAATTAGATCTCTAGAAATAAAAATCCTTAAAAAGCCAAGAGAGAGTCTAGGTTTACAAGCAAGTAGCAGAAATGGGAAAGTGTTCATACCTCCACATTGGCCAAAATGAAGAGGCATCTATAAGAGAATAAATAGTTTAGAGCGATGGTGACTAGAAAAAGAAAAAAATATGTATTAAATGTAGGATAAAAAAGTGAACTTTCAAATGATAATCTCGACTTTAAAGCAACAGCTATAAGATTAATGGGTTGATATTTGGACCCTATATAAGAAAACAGGGAAAAAAATGGAATGGGGTGCCAGTAAGAAATGAAAGGTTGAGAATAGGTAACATTACTTTAATCATTTAATCTTCTATAGTCACAAGGCAGTGATCAAGGCAAGAAAATTGGTCAAAAACGTGAAAGCTCTCAGATAGAAAGTAAACCTAGTGGGAAAGCACAAAAAGTCATTAGCGAACTTCTAAGATAAGGCACAATGCCGATATGAACAAATTAGACTCTTTTACAATTGTAATTCAAGGATAGTGAATAATGTAAATCAAACTTCATGAATTAATGAAAAAGTCCTCTATTTAAAATATGCACATCAAGCAAATATTTACGGTATAACACGTACATATCTTTTATAAAGCACTTACTCTTTGCATTCATGCACATAACAAGTAGTTATTTTTGCATTCATTGATAAATCATACATATTCAAAGCATTCATTCTTCAAAGTCATATTTCAAGGTCCTAATCCGTGGTGCTTAATTTAAGGTATCAAAACTATGAATTCAAGAAAAGGGTTCAACATAATCAACTCACCCATTTGATCACACCAGACCAATGGAGAATGAATATGAAGAAAAACTAGAAAGAATGAAGGCGATGCATCAGGAGGTCCAGAAAAAATAATCCAAAGACAAAAAAATCCAAACATATTTTTAAATTGATGGAATTAATGGTTACTACAAGAAAAAATTTATAGAAAATGGATTAGTATATGCCCTAGAGCTAATCAGATTGGATAAGGCATATAATGGTTAAATAATGCAAACCAATCACTTAATTAATGATTTAAGGTTTTCCTTCATGTTAATGGCATGATTGACAATCATGCAAACTCTAATTGGATAAAGCCTATAAATTACAATGACCTTGCAAAGTTAGTAATGAGTAATGATGATGAGATCCTTATGTATTATAGCTCTATTTCTAAAAAAAAATTCTTAGCCATCGTATTGTCAAGATAGGGCATTGACAATGCACAAAGATTAACATATGCTAAGCCTCCATGCATTTGATGTATGCAACTCTTTGATCTCATAGAAATTGAAGTTTAGAGATACTTAAGGATAGCTATTGGTGCTTGTTTTGTGAAAACATGTTCACTGAACATGACCTGCATGAGTACTTGGTATAAGTCACTCAAATGTTTATGGAATATGTTCTCATATGCAAGTAGTGTATATTAGTCTTTAGACTTGTGATACCAAGTCACCTCATTTGAGGAGTGTCATACTTATCTAAAACAAACCCACAATGGATAGATACTTAAGGTAAGATATGCTGGGTATGACATGAATCACATAGTGGGTGAATAAGTAATCTAGAGAAGATTGATCACTAAGAGCGACATTAGAGACATAACTCATATGTTCTTGGCTTTAGTTAACTTGATAAAGTCATTGGCCAACGCATGATAAATTTAGAAGAAACTATTTCTTTAAATTCATAACGTTAATTGAAAGTTGGAGAAACTAATATGGATTGATATAATAGCAGATGCTGCACCTTGCTTATGGTCTTTTGAGATATCCGATGAAAAGATCAAAGTACACTAAAAAGTTAGTTATTGAAAGGTTTGGTAAAGAGGTTATATTGACTCTTCTTGAGTACTAGGTGGCCATGATTCTTTGCTAGAAGCAATCTTGTAAATAAAAATACATTTAATTAGGTCATTATATCTAGTGCCATTATGATGAAAGCTTAATTGGTTGTACAAATAAGATGATTTATTATATTAAAATTAAGATTTAATCAAGTACAACTTGATTAAATAAAATGTATAATGAGGAAGACTTAATTGAATTAGTTAATTAAGTATTATTAAATAATAATTTAAGACATAAATTAGACTTATGAAATCCAATTAAAAGATCTTAATATGGCAATAAAGATATGAATGTCTTATCAAGATGATATCTATTTGTAGACATGGTTTTAAGGATAATATTAAATAAGATGACATAATTGTATTTAAAAAATTAAATAATTATTTAATATTATTTACATGAAGAAAAAATTATTTTACTTGAGGGTCGAGCCAACAGCCGTAATTATCAAGTTGAGAGAGTTTAGTTGTAATCTTCTCCAAGTTTGGCTTGTTAATGGGCTAGGCACATGGAATGACTATCTTTAGTGCAAATAGTAATAAGTTACTACTAAGGCCTAGTCCTAGACAAACTAATTGAAATAGTTTTAATTGAGCTCTATAAAACACTCCAAAATAGGGCCACCTTCTAGGCATGCTAGTAATGGGCTCAACTGACCCACTAGTCAAACCTAGCCTAGCCTAAAAGGCATTTAGATACATTATTAAGGTTTTTCAGTTGAAAAGGAGCATAACAGAAACCCTGGGCACTAATCTTTAGACTTTTTCAAAGGGGCTTTGTGTAACTCTTTACTTTCCTAACCTTTCTTTGCATAATCTTACTTTTATTGAGTGTTCTTGAATTGTTCTTGACACGACAAAAGTAAAAAAAAATAGTTTTCTAGCATCGAGAGATTAGCTTTCCATAAAAATTATGAAATAGGCTAAATATCAAAATCCTCGTTTCCCTAAGTGTAATTATGCCTATTTACATTCTAGGTGGTCAGAATGTGCTTTAGATCATAAAAAAGATAGAAAATCAATATTCTATCCTAAAAGAATCAACTGTGTTAGCTATATTAGCTTTGAATTAATCTCAGTTTTGATATAACTAAAACTTAAGCCTAATTAGCTTGTGTTTAAATATTTTCAAGATTAGTATTTTTCTTCATGAAATACTTCACAAAGGAATTTTAAGGACC
>JBBYHO010515927.1:0-17851 GCA_038382025.1 Adansonia gregorii | reverse complement strand
GACATTGCATTTTTCTAGAATTCAATCATAACTAATAATTACTGTTGAAGTGGTATCAATTCCTTGAGCAAATCTGTCTTCAAACTGTCAAATAAAAGGACTTAAAGACCGATAACATTGCTTTTGGGGTTAATTACAGCAAGATCCCTCTCAACCGTGCCTTACTTTTGAAGATGCAAGCTCATTAAAAAAAGTAATTCTTATCAGCAACATCCTTATCACCTTTCACGGCCCTATGCTCCTCAATTACCTGATAAAAAAAATCAAACCTAAATGAATAGCATCCGAACGTTGGATTCAGGTGATTGGTGCATGATCCATCTGTTAAATGAGCAAAGTTTGAATCTTCCTACTTCATATCTTAATTTTAACCATAAAAAGGACATAAATGAATAGAATTATCTGAGAGAAAAAGAAATATGAAAATAAAGAACTACAAAAGAAGATACGGAACATGAAGAAAAGCAGACTGCATGTTTCGCACACGGTTAAAAAAAGTCATGGAAGTAAAATTATATCTAAATTAATCGCAATAAAATATTTAAATGAAACCCTCAATATAACAGCAAAATTTAAAATCATTACAAACTAAGGACTTCAAAAAATTATAAACTCTTACTAATAGTAACGCTAACAGACGTGGTTAAAAATTTTAATTAAAAATGAATTAAGAGTAATTAAATCTTAATGAAGCCAAAAATCCTAATTTCATCGAAGTAATGAACGATGGTGCAAAATAGGAATCCTTTCTCCGTTTTTGGAAATCAATACGTGTACACCTTATTCTTAATACCGACTAGCCAAAGAATTCCAAAAAAGGCTTTAACTGAGGTAGGCTTTCGACAATGCCACATGGTCAGAAGTGCCTATTCTTTTAAGATAATATTTTATAGATTTATTCTCTTAAAATATCCAATTTTTATTTGAGAATGTAAAATATAAAATTATACAGATATATTACAAATCTGATAAATCTTTCAAAAGATAGAATCTATATCCAAAAAAATTCCTCCATATTTGTGAAAAAGTTGGTAAAAAAATGGTTGAACAAAGGAATAGAATGAGGTTCCATAATTATTAAAACAAAGAATGATTCGTGTTTCCACTCTTCAAGTCACTACCACTATTAAAAATGAAGAATCCAATGTAGCATTTTCAAAACAATAGCAACCTATTTTCTTTTCAAATAAAATAGGATAACTTTCATTAAATAGAAATTGGACCACAATCTTTCAAAGAACAAGAGAACACACATGCAATTAAGGTTATGATTATAATTTGCTAAAATTTTTGGATTACTATTATGGAAAATATGCATTAATCAATTAAATTTGTCCACAAGTAGGCAAAATATGTGCATAAATAACCAAGAAAAAAATAGCCACACACCACCAAGAATTAGGTAATATCAGCTTACTATTGCAATCCGAACTTTATGCTATCACTTCAATATATATAGATATATATTATAATCCATTCAAATATCATAAATGATACGCCAAAGGACCGGTTCGAGACAATAATTCTAAAACATGCAAAAAACAAAATACAAAAACATTAAAAATTATGCAACTAATCTCGTTGTAGAGACAATAGTTCAAAAGAAATTAGAGGAAACTAGAATTTGATACACTCACTTTGTCGTTTTTTTTTATTGAAAAATGAAAGGTTTTTTAATAAGATGCTGGTAGAACTTTACTCAGTGCATAGTTTTTTTAAAATGTTTTATTAATTATCTTAAAAATTGTTGTATTAAAAATTATCAAAAGGTAATGATTTCCCTAAATTTATATTTATTATTAATATAATTCAATTTAATGTTTTTGTAATTTAACCAATTGAGTTAGTGTTGTGACACCAAATTCAATTATGTCTTTAATAGAACTAGATGATAGTATACCCACTATGTGGTTTGTTAAGAAAAAAATGTGAATAAAAAAAGCTTTAATTAATGGGTCGCTTTTATTTTTATAGTTTATCCCTCAGTTTATATCATTATTAATATAGTTGTAAAATTTTATTTTCAAAATTAAAAAATAAATAAAGAAAAAAGTAAATAGTAAAAGTGTTATAACTACATGTTAATTAGACCTGCTCAAGGGCCGGGCTACCCGTCTGAGCCCGAATGTTCGCCCGAAATTTGAGAGGGTTTGGACAAACATAATAGGCTCGAAAAATGGGTTTGGACAAAAAAATAGGGCCAATTAAAAAATAGGCTGGGCTTTGGGTTCAACTTTCAAAGCCCGAGCTTGGCCTGGCCCGATTTACTATTATATTATATTTATTTTTTATTTTATGTATTATGTAATTTTTATCATATAAACAATACATATATATAATATTATAGTGTAAACTTTAAAAGCTAAGTTAAATTATTTATATTTATAAACTTAATAAAAAATTATTAAATTAATAAAAATTAAATTTTAAAAAAATATATTTTAAAAAATAAATTATAAAAAAATATAATATGGGCGGGCCTAAACGGGCTTGGACTATCTATTTACAAATATGGGCGGGCTTGGCCAGAATTTGAGGCTCAGATTTCGGGCCGGGCCGGGCTAGGCCAATCATATTTAATACTAATATCATGCTCAAGCCCGGCCCGAATCCAGCCTGGCTTGGCCCACAAGTAGGTCTAATGTTAATGACATCATGAACAAAATTAAAATGATTTGCAATCAAAATAAAATTTGTAGTTAATATAATGACATCAGTAATGTTTGAGAAATATAAACTCAGTTAAGTTGAGTTAGTTAGGAGTGACACTAAACTCGATCACTCTCATTATATAAAGTATAAATAGATATAGATTTTTTGTAGGGAAATTAATATGCATAAACTCAAGGAGAGATATTTATAGCCGAAAAAAAACCACAACAAGAGAATGCAACTTTAGCGGCATTATTTAGAAGCTTTAGCGACGTTTAAAAATGTCAATAAAAATATCATGGTGCTTAAAAAAAACACCGTAAAAATTGTCATAGAAAGCTATGTTGGGAAATTTAGCAGCGTTTATTTTTAAAACTTCGCTAAATTCAAGGCATTTTACATACCTTTTATGGCGTTTATAAATGACGTTAAATATTTGAATTCACATTTAAGAAAAAGACATTAGCGGCGTTCTGTAAAATAAACGCCGTTAAATTTGAAAATTTAATGGCATTTATAGATAGAAATGCCTTTAAATTTTAATTTTTAGCTGCATTTATTTCTTAAAATGCCGTTAAAGGTGTTTTAAAAAATTCATAAAATGTAAATTTTATTAAAGGCATTTTGTTCATGAAACACCGCTAAATTTTTAGGATTTTGTTTTGACAATTTTGCTTTCTTTATACTAAAACCATATTTTCAGATATCCCATACAAACCTTATAAATATTTACATTCATAATAATTTAATAACAAAAATTAGAAAAAAAAACAATGTCAAAATACATAAAACATAAATTTATATCATAAAATATTTTTATACAACATTTTTGTCATAGTACACTTAAAACTTAAAAACAAGTGCAAAAGATAAAACTGCCGCAAAGCTAAAGTAGGGTCAGTAGAAAACTATTGTCTATAACATGACCATTATCATATGATTAACCCTAATATACAAAATATATGTATGAAATTAACATATATAAGTAATATATATCATTAAGTTAAACAAGTGAAATAATTTAAAATTAAGATATTATATTACCTAAGATAGCGGATCCTGTGAGAACTTTTGCTGTATTAAATCCATCAATGAGTTAAACTTTGATTAGAGTTGCTCATATCTTTTTTTTTTCTTTTTCTCTTGCTTCCTCCAACCTCGCTATCTTTGCTTGTCTTGCTACTTCTACTTCTTCAAAACACTTTTGCATGGTTCTCATCTTATGTCTCAATGTTTGAACTTCCTGTGTAAAGCAAGTTTGTGAACAACTATATCGTTGAGCATTAGCACCATAGTAGATGGCTGGCCTTTTGCTTAGTATGTTTATCTAAACAAACAACTAAGCCTTTTGCCTGGTTTATCACAGTTTTCTAGTGTAGCAGATTGATGGCTCTTCTTGTTATAGCAGATTGAAAGCAGGACAAAGAGCTCTATTATATTGCCATGAAAATGCTTCGATTATGGTCACCTAACTCAGTTTAAGCACTGAAATCTTAGGTTTATGAGGCTAAAATTTGCTTACACGTTCAGATTGACAGGTCAATGTAACATAAACCAACTTTCGGTACATGGTAGAAATTTTGAGTTTGTTTCCTATAACAGAACTAGGTAAGCAATAGCAAGAAGAATTCTTGAATAAAAAGAAACATATAGTTAGAAAAAACAATGACAGATTACACGACAAAATCTTTATCCCACCATGATTTCATCCTTTAATTTTACAATCCCTAAATCATAAAATAAAATTTGTAAAATCTAAAAATATTACCTTTAAATCCCTAATGCTAAAGGGAAAAAGGTCAAGAGAGATGAGCCCAGCCATAATGAACAAGAAAATGAGAGAAAGATTAAGGGAGATGGAGAAAATAAATAAAAATTTGTTGATATAAAAAAAAGAGAGAGAAAGGGGGAAAGAGAAATAGTCAAAATAGGAAGAAAGGCTAGAGCTAGAAAGTTATATTAATTAAGATATTCAACAGCGTTTCTGCTATATAAAATAAATTAATGGCATTTATTTGTAAATGCCAATAAATTATCTTATATAGAGGCATTTTTACTTATAAATACCACTAATTAAAAAAAATATAGTGGCATTTAAAAATAGAAATGCTGCTAATATCCTACTTTTGACTAGCGGGACATTTTGAGTGCCTAAAAAAAATTACTGTGAAATTATAAATAACTATTAGCAGCATTTTACCATTAAAAATGCCATTAAAATTAATCAGTTAATGGCGTTTGAAATATAAATGCCGCTAAATGTGTTTTTTTATTTAAACACAGAATCTAGTGATGTTTTTTTAAAAAAACACCGTGATAAAATGCTATTATAACCCTATTTGTTGTAGTGAACTAAAATCATTCAAATATTGAATTAAAAATTGAAGTGACAAAGAATTTCCATATCCTTACTATATTAAATCAGCAAAGGTGTTTATTATTGAAGGTGAAAAAGGAGATTAAAATTTGGAAATTTCATGTTAGTTACTCATAACAGAAGTTGAAAATATTAAATTTATTCATGTTAAAATACCTATACTACCTCTGTTTACTCATATAAAATGAACTAGGAATATTATGTTATACGAATTTTTTACTCATGCGATATATAAATTTTTAATATTTATAATAATATTTAATTGATATATTATTATAATTTAAGTTTCGAAATTGAAAATTTTTTTCTTTTATAATCTCGCTTAAGTTTATTCAATTATATAATTTTATTATTATTTAAGTATGTTTTATTATTTTCAAAAAAACATAACATATATTATCATAAGAGAAATGAAAAAAAAAATGTAACTTAATTGAAATAGTACTTTTTGATATGTAGCCTAATATAAATACACAAAACAAAAAAAGGGTACAACATATTGTATTTTTCTATTTGTAATTTCCTAACTTCCATTTACATGGGAGTTCAGAAATGATGTAGAGAAAAAAGATTACGGATGCTAGGATTCGAACTCCAAATTTATTAGATGCCACTATGGCTATATGGACCAACTAAACTATGCTATGGCTTACTGATGTAGCATCTTGGTCAACTCCAAAAATTTTCAATTATTTGTCTATTCATTTTTCATGATAAACTCAAAAATAATTAAAAATAATAAATTAATTTAAATCAGACATTGATATAAATAAAAGTATTAAAAATGGTAAATATAAAATATAGATTTTATAAACTCACATACCACCTAACTTTGCATAAAAAATTTGCTAAATTGAATACACATGAACCATATATAATGGAAAACTTTGAAATGAATATCAATGTCGATATTAAATGATGATTTTTTTCTGTAATAAATTGATTGAAAAAATAAATCAAGAATTCAATCACATTGATAATCAATATTCAAATGTTTGTTAACTTATAAAAATGTTGCATGATTTTTTTATAAAATTAATTGATGCACAGGTAAAGGTTTTAAGAAAATTAATTCTTAAAAAAAATTAATGAAAATAAATTACTTAGGTAAAACTATAATAATTACAAAATTGCCTCATTTTTCTCTCTTTCTTTTTAGTTGTATATATTCATAGATGATAAACAATTAGTCAAGTTAATAAAGTAAAACAAATTCAAATAAATTGTTGAGAAAAGTTGTAATCTTATTTTTTTCACTGATTAATTAAACTCAAATTGTTTTTTTTGATTTGTTCGTTAGTTAATATTATTTTACTTTTAATTTTCAGTTTTCAATTGCTTGTTTAGATAAGATTAGATTGTTTTAATTTTAGTAACTAGCAAAATTGGGTAACAATTCCTCCTGGGATCAACATTTATCACTACATTACCTATTGCAATACATGCACTTGCGTGGTCAATTCGACAACAAATTTTCGACACCGTTGCCGAGGAATTATTTTACTATTTTATTAATATTAATACTAAGCAAACTTAGTAATAATTTAAAGTTTTACTTTGTGTTCGGTATTCTTGTTCTTTATAACCATATAATGGCTGAAGATAAAGATGTAAAGACCTTACAAGAGTTTGTTGTCCCTCTCATTCAAGGCATTCATTCAAGTATTCAAAGATCAATCATCCAAGCCAATAATTTTGAGATAAAGCTAGCAATGATTCAAATGATTAAGACTTTAGTCTATTTTGGCAGGTTGCCTAACGATGATCGTAATGCTCACATTGGGAACTTTTTGGAGATTTTTAATACTTCTAAGCATAATGAAGCTTCAAATGACATTGTTAGATAGAGACTAATCCTTTTCTTACTTCAAGATAAGGCAAAGAGTTAGTTAAACTTACTTCCTACTAGCTTTGTCACTATTTTTGATGACTTGGCATAAAAGTTCTTGCCGAATAGTTTTCTCCAATCAAGACAACAAATATGCAAAATGATATCACCTCTTTTATGCATTTTTATTAGACCTTTTAGTGGTGAATGAAATCAAGAGAGGGTAAATTGATTTCACAAAATTTTAGTAAATTAAAACTTTGATAAATAAAATTAAGAAATCTAAATAATAAAATTTGGAGTGCAAGTTAGTGAATAGAAATAAACAATTAAAGGCAAGGGAAAGAGAAGCAAACTTAAAGATTTAGAGAGGTTTAGCTTCAATTGCCTACGTCCTCTACCTTGCCTTCACTTACCTCAGATTTTCATAAAATTACTAACTTGAATTATCTACCTTTCAAGGAGAAGGTATAACCTTTACACTCTCTATCTTTCAAGGCTAAGATAAAACCCTCTACCCGCTATCTTTTATGGCTAAGATAGAACCATCTCTCACTACTTTTAGAGGTTAAGTGAAACCTTCTCTACTTTTGAATGGCTAAGTAGGGACCTCTCTTTTTTCAAGGATTCGAGTGTAAACAAATAAAACATCTAAAAGTTAAGTGTTTACAAGAATTTTAGCACATGAAAAATATGTATCTAAAGATACAAAATGAAGAATACAAAAATAGAAAGAATTAATCCTATACGAAGATGAACTACTTAGTGAAAATGATGGAAAAGATGAAAGATTTGATGTTAAGCATAATTCTCTTGGTTATTCTCCTTGTTGGAGGTGTTGTAGAGGCTTATTTATAGCCTTGATCATGATTATAGCTGTTAGGGATATTTGGTGAAGGACTATAGCCGTTAGAGCCTTCAAAATGACATTTCCCATTGTTCCCATGCCTTTGTATCGATATAATTAAATGGTTATTGATATATTATATTTAACGGTCCAAAATATGACCGTTAAATAGTCTTGTATCGACATAAAAAGATCTGTCTCGATACATGAATAGTTCTGTATCGACACAGAATGCTCTGTCTCGATGCATGAATAGTGATTTTTGCATTTTTAAGGTTAATTAGCTACTGTCAAGTGTTGTATCGATACATACACATAGTGTATCAATACATTTCACATGAAAATAAATTTTAAAAGGTTTTTATATGTTTTTAAAACATTTAAAACTTATCTAAAAAATGTTCTATATAAAAATATGTATTAAAAACACATTTTTTAGTGCTTGAAGGAGTTAAAACACTTTCTAGTATTTTTTAAAGTTTTTACAAAATATTTATGGAAAAATACTAATCTTAAAAATAATTAAACACATGCTAATTAAGCTTAAATTTTAGTTATATCAAAACTAAGATTAATTTAAAGCTAATATAGCTAACAATCACTCTCTTTTTGATATGACAAAGCTTAAAGTGAATTTGCTTGTAATTTGATTCAGAATCATTATATTAAGGTTTGGAAAAATATAAGGAACTACTTTGTAGATGTGCTTACCATGTTCTACCTAAATGGCTTTGGGTACAAACATTATATAATGGATTAATAGGTCATACTAAAACTATAATAGATGTTGCTGGTTGTGGATAAATGTTTAGCATGCTAGATTTTGTCATGTTAACTGTAGATATGTAAAAAACATAAGTACTTTAGGTTTGATTCCTAAGCTAAATAATCAGTTTAAAAAATGTTAATCATGTCGCGTGACCAAAATCACAAGAAAGCCATTCAAAAATATGATAAAAAATTTTAAATTACTGGAAATAATTCACACTACATTTATGAATTAGAAAGGATTCTAACTCACTGTGAAAAAAAGTAGTTTTTAACTTTTATTGATGATTTTTTGCTATATACTGTGTTTCTTTTGAATAAAGCCATATTCAAACAAGTTATTGAATCTAATCAATTTATACTTATGAATAAAGGCATATTTATTGGTAAAGGTTATGCCTATAAAGGCATGTTTAAATGGAATATTGAAATGAATGAAATTTCAATTGTTTCTCCTTACATCATTTCTTATGTAAATGTTTGGTATACTAGATTGTGTTATGTTAATTATAAATATGTGAAAACATACTTTTAGTTTGATTCCTAAACTAAATCAATTTGAAAAATATGAATCATGTCGCATGACCAAAATCACAAGAAAGACATTCAAAAGTATGGTAGGAAATTCTAAATTACTAGAATTAATGCACACTAACATTTGTCAATTTGAAGAGATTTTAACTCGGGGGTGGAAAAAGGTATTTTTTAACCTTCCTTAATGATTTTTCAATATATACACATGTTTATCTTATGAAAAATAAAAGTGAAGATTTTGAAAAGTTTTCCACTTATATAAAAGAGATATCTTTATCTTTTTAGGAGAAAAATTAAAAGATTCAAGAGTGACAAAAGAGGTGAGTATGATAATCTTAGATTAAATGCTTATATTCAATTCTTGAGTATTGTTCATGAAACTAACCCTCCTTATCCTTTTCCATATAATGGAGTGGCAGAACACAAAAATAAAACTCTAATAGATTTGACTAATATATATTGGTAAGCTCGAGTGTTACTAAAAATTTGTAGGGAGAAGCAATTCTTACTACTAACTATGTCCTTAATAAAGTACCATGAAAACACTTTTTTAAAACCATCTTATGAGCTTCAAAAAAATTATAAGCCAAATGTAAAGTGGGAATTGTCTTGCTTTTGTTAGACTTTCGGATCCTAATAGAACAAAATTATGATAAAGGCTACTAGATGTACATTTATGGGGTATGCCTTGATTAGAACAAAATCATGTCGCATGACCAAAATCACAAGAAAGACATTCAAAAGTATGGTAGGAAATTCTAAATTACTAGAATTAATGCACACTAACATTTGTCAATTTGAAGAGATTTTAACTCGGGGGTGGAAAAAGGTATTTTTTAACCTTCCTTAATGATTTTTCAATATATACACATGTTTATCTTATGAAAAATAAAAGTGAAGATTTTGAAAAGTTTTCCACTTATATAAAAGAGATATCTTTATCTTTTTAGGAGAAAAATTAAAAGATTCAAGAGTGACAAAAGAGGTGAGTATGATAATCTTAGATTAAATGCTTATATTCAATTCTTGAGTATTGTTCATGAAACTAACCCTCCTTATCCTTTTCCATATAATGGAGTGGCAGAACACAAAAATAAAACTCTAATAGATTTGACTAATATATATTGGTAAGCTCGAGTGTTACTAAAAATTTGTAGGGAGAAGCAATTCTTACTACTAACTATGTCCTTAATAAAGTACCATGAAAACACTTTTTTAAAACCATCTTATGAGCTTCAAAAAAATTATAAGCCAAATGTAAAGTGGGAATTGTCTTGCTTTTGTTAGACTTTCGGATCTTAATAGAACAAAATTATGATAAAAGCTACTAGATGTACATTTATGGGGTATGCCTTGATTAGCAAGGTATATAGGTTTCTTGACCTAGGTAACAATGTTATAATTGAATCCTTAAATGCCATCTTTCATGAAAACATATTTCTTTTTTAAACTAGAAATACTATAGGTGTTGAACATAGACTTACAGATAATTGACAAGCTTAAGAAAAACCTACTTCTCAACCTACAAAAAAGATGTACTTATGAGTAAATCGAGATGATGTACAAAACAAACAATGATAAAATACTTTGGCCTTGATTATCATCTCTTCAATATCCAAGATAATCCAACCACTTTAGATTAGGGTTTATCTTCTTTTGATCAGACTTTGGAAAGAAGCCATTAATGATAAAATAGAATCTTTGATAACCAACAACACTTGAAAACTAGTAAACTCACCATCAAGCTTTAAACCTATAGAGTGTAAATGGGTACTTTGAGAGAAATTAAAGTCTGATGGCTCAATTGATAAATAATAAAACGAGGCTTTTGGCCAAAGGCTCTGGATAAAAAAGAACATATATTTCTTTGATAAATTTTCTCCCGTGAGTAAAATAACATCAATAAGAGTTCTAATTGTAGTTGTTACCATCCATTATTTGATAATCCATCATATAAAGGTAAAAGTAGCTTTTCTAAATGGAGATTTAGAAGAAAAAATTTGTAGGGAGCAATTTAAGGGCTTTATTATGCCAGGTAATGAACATTAAGTATGTAAATTATTGAAGACATTATACGGTTTAAAACAAGCCCCTAGACCATGACATGATAAATTTGATATGAGTTTAATATCTAATGGTTTCAAAACAAATGAAAGTGATAAATTTATATATTACAAATCAAGTAGTAATTCACATGTCATAATTTGCTTATATGTTGAAAATCTCTTGATTTTTGGAACAAATCTAGAGATCATGATGTTGCTAAAATGCTACTTACTAATCATTTTAACAAGAAAGATTAAGGGAAAGCAAATGTAATTCTTGGCATGAGGATCACAGGGACTCTAAATGGTATTTTTCTAGACCAATCATGTTATATTGAAAAAATTTTTAGAAAATGCATTTTTTTATTGTAAACCCTTGTGCTCTCCTTTTGATTCAAATTTACACTTATTTCCATAAAAAATAATCAAGATGTATGTAACTAAAAAAGTTTGCTAGTATTAGTGGTAGCTTAAGATATGCCACTCATTGCACCCAGCCTAATATTACTTATTTTATAAGATTTACAAGTATACCAAACTTAAAGCATTAGATTGAAATTAATCGTGCAATGAGATATTTAAAAAGGGCTCTAAGTTATGGTATACTTTATCAAAAATATCTTGTTGTACTTGAAAGATACAGTGACGCTAACTGAAACACCTTGAGTTGTGATTCTTTATCTATCACTCGCTATGTGTTTACATTGAAAGGTGAAGAAATTTGTTGGACATATAAAAAGAGACAAATCATTGCAAATTCCACCATGGAAGCTAAACTTATAGCATTGGCCTTAGCTTGTGAAAAGGTAGGTTGGTTACAAGAGTGTATTTGAGATTCCACTATAGGAAAAAAAACAATGCCACCTATCTTAATCTATTATGATAATAACGTTGCTATTTGGAGAGTGAATAATAAATATTATAATTAAAAATCCAGATTTATAAGCAAAAACCATAACCATGTGAGATTTCATATAATTAATAGTACCATTAATGTTGACTAGACTCATAGTGGTGATAATCTAGTAGATCCTTTGATAAAAACTCTAGCTAGAGAAAAGATCTTGATAGCAATAAGGGGGATAGGATTAAAGCTTAGACAAGAATAAAAATTAACTCTGAGCAACCTTACCAAGTGATTAAAGATCCTAAAAATTAGGTTGAAAAAAAAAATGAATCATAGAGTGATTTGATTACATGCATATTAATGTTTAAAAAAAAATCCCTTTCTATGATACATTGATGTATCTAGTAACATTAATAGAGATTAAGTATATTTATACTCCTACTGAAGTTTATAGCTTGTTTGAGTGGGATGTAAAGTTATAGGAATATGCCCGATAGCTTTACCTACACAACTACGAAAATAAGGCTTTTTTCATAAGAATTTGGGCTTATTTTCTAGAACGCTCATTATAACTACGATGAAGCACATGGCCATAATGTGCTGGCTAAAGAAGCTCATTGCAGGACACTAGAAATCTATGTGTGTATTGTAATACTTTGTTTCTTTAAAGCAGCCTTAGTTGAAGGCTTATCACACTATTGGGAGATTGTTGAAAAGCCATTGGCACCTAATTATGCATAGTTTTCTATCTTCACTTGAAAAGTAAGTACTTAAATCCTTTATCAAAATAAGTAGGGGATTGTTAAAATATTTTAATAAAAAGAGAGTAAAAATCTTTAGATAACCATGCAAAACATTTTAAATTATAAGTTTCATATACTTATGATTAATGGTCTTAACCTTTAATAACAGTTTTTTTAAAAAATCGTGACATTAAACCTTTTTAAATACAAACCATTTATTGTTGCAAGTTCTCTCAACTTACATTTACTCTTTATTACAATTACATATTAACATTTGTTATTTAACTTATAACAAGAATTAATTGTTAGTGAGTAAATGTTTTCTTTCATTAAAACATGAACATTGTACTATAAATAGTGAATGGATTCTACACTTCATAGCATCCAATTTTAAAAACTTATTCTCTATTCATTGTTCCATTATTACTTTTAATAAGATCTTCCTAAGTCTTTTAAGTTTGCTAATTAATTTGGTGAAGAAACTATAGATTTTGGTGGCGCTTCTACCTTCCAACTTATGCAAGCTAGAAAGGTGTAGAAGGGGTGACTAGGCTTGTTATATCCTTGGAGATGACGTGTAATAAAACATTTGCCCACTAGTTATTACTATCGAGAAGGCACATATTTTCTCAAGAAAGCAACTTAATTCGTTTCTCAATCTCTATCACCTTATTTTCAATTGTCAAATTTGTGATAATTTGGTAGCAACAAATTTATTCACTAGTCTTATCTAGAAGGAACTTGGCAACAGCAAATTGATCCTCCAATCCTATACTGAAGAATTATAGTGCAAAATTCTCTAACAATTGTTTGATGGTCAAGTTTTGGATATTCATTATTGTTTTATTCCAATTATATTACGACTAGTTCTAAAATTGTGGTATGCACGGGATACTCAATTAAATAAAAACATTCATGTATATTGTACTCCCTCTATCCCAATAAAATTGTCACAATTGACTTTTTTGTTCAATTTTTAAACTTTGACCTCTATTATTTTAAATATTTAATTAACTAAATTTTATAAAACATATATTTAAAAACTACTTCATTCAAAGTTTTTAAAATATATTTTTTTTCAAAATTTTATCAATAACAAATATAAAGTAACAAGAGGTCAAAGTTAAAAAATTTGATCAGGAAAAGTCAAAATGTGACATTTAAATTGGGACGAAGGCAGTATGAATAAATTTAATAATTTTTTATTATTAGATGATACTAATAATGCAATAGATTTTGCAAAATGTACACACTTTTTGAATACAAAATGTTGAAATGCAAATTCATTAGTAATATATATTTTTAAAACCTTACTTTTTAAAATGTTCGCATATAATTAACTAACGAAAAGTTTTTTGGAAAAAATTTTTGCATTCTAAAATAGGGGAAAAAATGAATGCAAAAGTAGAATTTTTTTTTTTCAAATACGATTCAACAAAGTAATAAACAATGTACCAAACGTCCAAATATATGACAAAATTTTATAGTCATTGGATAAGCAATTATAAACCTTTTAAAGCATGTATTAGGCACAACAAAAAGATTAAGAACGAAAAATTTTCGGTGCTAAAACATCAAGCTGTTAATAAGGCTCATAAACAAATATTTTTCATTTGCTAAAAATAGCTCTTAATATAAAAAATAAAGTCGGTTAAATTTAAAAGTTACCTATGTAGTAAAGAGTCTCTTAAGCCATTAAAATGTGTTATAGTTCCAATCTATTTAAATAATTAATTAGATTGGCTTTTGTTGGGAATAAAACGAATTTTCTAGCAATTTAATTATCAATTGTTCCTACAAATGCTGTATTTAAAAGATTTGCAAAAAATAAGCATAATAAGATGAGTACCGTAGATTAGTGAACTAACAACAATCATACATGAAAAAAAAAAATAGAAGAATCAAAATAGAGAGAAAGAATAACAAAGCAAAAGGAAAAGAAAAAGAAAAAGAATGCATGCAATTGCAGTCTCTTCAACAATTACGAAAAGCCTATGACACAAATATATATATATATATATATATAATGTAAAGTTTTGATACAGTAAGGCACTCCTATTGATAAGGTTAAGATTTAAAGTAATTATTTAAGGTAAAATGCAAATTGTAAGAATGAATGGTTGACTAATAAAATTAATAGTTAAATTAAATTTAGAGTGATTTAAGGTGATTGAAGTATAATTAATTTATAGAATACAAATGAATAAATTTAGAATTATAAATGGATATTCATGACAATCTACAATTTTGTCTTTGAGTCAATGAAGAAGGAAACTGAACCTAAAAGTAATTAAAGATAACAAAAAAATAAGATTACATATATGATTTTGAATTTAGAATAATTGAAAAATTAAATTTAAAGTTATATATACATATATAGAATTTAGAGAATAATATTGAGCCTAAAGTAAGGATTATCAAAAGATAATTAAGATAATAATTGATATTAGTTTAATTAAACGTTTTAATTTAAATTAATTATTATTCATTAAAATGAGTATAAAAATATAAGATAATCAACATGTCAAAAAGTTAGATGAAGCAAACAAGACAATTGCCTTTTTTGCCAAAGACTTAGCCTTTTATATATTTATATATATAACATTAAAATTATTTTTAAAATGTTTTTAAAAATTTATTTAAATGAATCAACTAGTTCAACTGGTTGAGCTGATTGGATTGGAAATAAAAAATTACGTCAATTTAACTTCCGATCCCCTTTTTTAATCTTGGCACTAAAGATGAAAGAAATTTTTTGTAGTGGATGTATTGGAAAAAATTAGTTTGCAGACATAATTTTGTAAAAGCATATAAAGAGCAATTTAAATTAGCATTAAAAGACTAATTAGAGAGTTTATTACCTAGTCAAATCTCTTAGTAGATTATCATATATTACTCTTATTTTTTTTTAGATTTAAATTTTATAATTAACTTATCATATATTTCACATAAGTATTATTTATTAATAGATCCAAGATTGTAATTAACAATAAAAATAACATGTATGAGTAGAAATTCAACATCTTATTCTTAGTGGAATAATCATGTTGTGATTCGGAAGTTTTATTAACCAATTTTTGCATAAAAATTATTATTTTTAACTGTTTTAAAATGATAAATACATACATTATATCACTTTAGGAAAGCCAAATGTCAAAAATTAGATTATCTATATTGCTTATTTCTCTTTTTGTAAAAATATTTATATTTTATAAATTTGATCTGACATACGAAAATTAATTTTAATTAAATTGATCATCTACCAATTATTTTAAAATATTTTTATGTATAATATATAAATATATTAAATGTATCAATCCTTGTAAATTAATATAAATTACATCTATAAATGTAGCTTAAAAGATGGAGCCAATAAATAAGTTACCGGATTAAAAGTTGGAAAGTGAATATTCTTTTTTTTTTTTTTACATAAATGTAATTAAATAGTTGAATATTTATAATCAGAAAAAAGATAACAACAAATTATTATATTCATTAATGATTGTAATTAAAGTTTTATCAAAGTTAATATGATTTTAATTTAAAGGTATTTAAGGTCTATATAATTTTTTTAAAAATGCATTAAATAAAATATATTTATTAAAAAACACATAGTAATATTTTAAAAATGTCTACTTGCCAATATTATAGACTGTATTTACAGAAGATTAATTATGAATTTACTTTGATGCACTAAGAATATATATTATCAATTAACCAGCTGATGTTATTTTCATTAAAAGTTTTAAAAATAAGTACAAATAACTTTAATAAAAAATCATTAAAGGCTAAATTATAGAAGTAGGAGAAAGCACAAACCCAGCTGCATCACTAGGCCATGATTGAGATTCAAGAACCATGAAAGGTCTGGAGTAGTGACTAAGTCACCAGTAATGGCTTCCCTTACCGAAGGAATTTCACTTTATAATAAATATCAAACCACTATTTTCCACGCGTCCATTTTTAAGGGGGAGACTTGCCCTATATGATGCAACCAAACATGGATGGCTATTGCATATTCACAAACAAGCAAAAAGAGAGAAAGAGAGTGATGGCTAGCTCCATAGCAACCCGGTGGAGAGAACTAAGTGGCGAGAGAAAGTGGCAGGGTTTATTGCGTCCTCTGGATCTTGATCTCCGCCGCTATATTATTCACTACGGTGAAAGGGTTGGAGCTGTTGGAGACCTTTTCAAAAATGGACGTAGCATAGCCTCAAAAGAAGAGTTTTTCTCCAAGGCTTGCCTCGAAAAGGGGAACAAATTCAAGTACGACGTGACCCACTTCTTTTATGCTGGCTCAGCCGACGTTGAGTCCTCATGGTTTGGATATGTGGCAGTAACCAAAGATGTAGGAAAGGCTGTTCTGGGCAGAAGGGATATTTTGGTTGCTTGGAGAGGAACCATGACAGACACGGAGTGGATCAATAATGCACGCTTTATGATTCTAAAACCCGCTTCAGAACTATTCCCGACAGCCAACAATGCTAACGTGCACAGTGGCTTCCTCTCTCTTTATACTGGAACAAGACCGGATTCTGCTTACAACAAAACTAGTGCCAGAAATCAGGTACTTTTTTATACTGTTTCTACAACCAAAATGGCAAGATTGTTATTTAGAATTACCAGAATCGTTTTTCTTTAATCAAAATATAATTTGTGACGGCTACTTATAATATTTGATCGCAATAATCAGCTTATTGATTGTATAAATAGGAAAAATGATGGTAATTAAGAACAATTTCTTGTACTGTTGCCTTTGTTCAGGTCCTAGATGCAGTAAGGGAACTCGTGAACAAGTACCAAAATGAGGAAATAACCATAACTGTTACAGGATATAGCTTAGGGGGAGCACTTGCGACGCTAAATGCAATGGACATAGTTGCCAACGGACACAACAAGCCCACAGGCAAGCCAAACAAGTCGTTGACGGTCACAGCCTTTGTATATGGCGGTCCACGTGTTGGAGACACCGGTTTGAAGAAAGTATTTGAGACACTCGGTGATTACCTTCATCTTCTGCGCATCACAAATTCCAGCGATCCCGTTCCTCTAGTTCCAGAGGGGTTCGGCTACACCCATTTGGGAATAGAGTCGACGGTAAACAGCAGCAAGTCAAACTTCTTAAAGTGGAGTGAGGCGGAAGACAATGTTAGTGCTCACGTTTTGGATGTATATTTGCATGGAGTAGCAGTACAAGAAAATGGATCTTG
>JBBYHO010515906.1:0-16227 GCA_038382025.1 Adansonia gregorii | reverse complement strand
CATAGTTTGATTTGCTTTTCATGGAATCTGGCAAAGCTTTGTTGAGATTTGTATGAATTGCTATTTGCTGCTATGTAGTATATTATGGATAATTATATCATTAATCGACGGTTAAAAAAATTTCATAAATAAAATTTATGAATATGCATATTTTATTTATTATTTATTTATTTAAATTTATACTGTACTCAGCACGTGTTATCATATAAGTTCACTTGTGAAATTCTTTTACCATTGTGTTATTGTACATTTGATAGAAAACGGAATATACTAAGTAGTATTCGAAAAGGAGATCTTTAGAAGCGATGTTTCGATAGCTCGCAGTTTTATTTGTCAAACGTAAAGTAAATGCAAACACTGTAAATCAAAGATAGATTAGATCTTTTTGGAAAATTGGAGTTTAAGCCAACAAAAATAAACCAACTGTATTGCTTTTGCTTTCTTTTTTGGATTTTTAACGAAATTTTCAAATATACAAAGCCGAAAAAGAGGGGAGTTGGGGGGGGGGGGGCCACAAATAGCCTTTGAAATGTAGAACTTTTGGGATCATAGAGCAGATCCCAGTATGGTGGGCGCCCAAGACTCCAATAATAACTTGCAAGACTCCGTGGCATAGGCATTGGCAGCCGGCTTTCCAGCCTTAACAAAATATTGGGTTGTATGTTGGTTAATGCTACAGCAGGCCTATTTCATCGAGCCCACATATAGAAACTATCCGAGGCTAGGCCCATTCCAGCATCTCGATGTATAAAGTGAACTATTGGGCCGCAGTTTGTCAACCTCATAATCATTAACAAACCATTAAACGAAGAGTCCCCAAGTCTAAGAGAACTTAAAAAAAGATTAGGAACTGACATTCAGACACAAAGAAACCAATAACATAAAGTTATAACTAGGGGCACTGCAATACAAACATCTCAGTGACCAATGACTCTTGTAAACTATTTAACACTTGTTGTCATTCTAATAGAAACTATTCCAAGAGGGCATAAAATGCCAAAACAGGGCGTTGGCGACAAAGAAAACAGAGCGCTGGAGCATGTAATGCCACTAATTTTCCTTTGATCCATCTATCGACTATTCATTTTTCTTTTGAAGTACCCTGTCTGACACAGGTATCTAATACAATTAATCTGACACATTAAAATGAGGGTATACTCTTTTAAGACCCTCCAAATACATTAAAGAAAAAACTTTGAAAATTTGAACATACTCCAAACATATCTAAATATTGAATGGTCACGCCCACCCAGGTTTGAGTAACTTAGAACGTTCTCATCCATCAACTCAAAGAAGCAAAACCAATAAATGTCAAACATAAAAACATTGTCCGAGAGAATTCCTAAAAGCAAAAACTAAATTACTACTGAGACACGCCCAACCACTTAGAGAAGTTTTCAAACTCTGTGTAATCACTGTCTGAGATCATAGTCTGATACCATGCTTTGCCCGCTGACTTAATTGCTGTCCCCTCCTCCTGAAACACGCAAAAGAAAAAGACAAATGTAAGGAGTAAAGAGTCAATAAACTAGCACTCCATTCAACATATTAACATTTTGAGAAGGCCAGTTCTAAAATAGATAAAGGATCCAAATTCAATAGCAATAATAATAATTAAAGACCAAAATAACAACATGGAGGCTAGAATCCTTAATACACTAAATTTTCCACAGAGATGAACAAGGGGTGCAATGGTATGCCAGATAAAATTGATGAAAACGCAAATTAGGCCAGAGTAAGAATGTATAAAAGAGAACGAAAACAATTTGAATCCTATAAAGACACATACAATTGCAACCCGTAATTCGAATACAACAAATGAATAAAACAGAGTCAAGTGAAACAAAAAGAATGTCGATATATGTCATTTTGGGCCCAAATCAGTGCTCAATATAAGTTGGAACAATTAAAGTATAAAACACCTAGCATATGACTAAACAACATGACTCGAACAGATAAAGCAAAGAGGCAACAAACGATAAACATGGAGAAAAGACAACTTAAGAACAGGTATAAGGTAGAGTCATCCAAATAAGTATCATCCCCCAGATGCAAAATATACGCTCCACAAGATTACGTAGTCAAAAAGCGACCAAGTATGGTATTAAGAGGCAACAGCCGTTGTACTTAGCAGAGATAATATCTCAACAAATAAACGTGTAAAAACTAAAAATGGACATACTTCTAGTAGCTCTATACCAAAAAAGAGTAATTCTCATAAGCTCAGCAACAACATAGACAGCAAGTAATAAAAAATTGTGAAACAGTAGTAAGTAAAAAAATTCCTTTAATCATTTATACAGTAATCAAAGTCAAATTCAAAAAGCAAAACACATATTTCCATTGACATATAATATAAGACATCAGCCTAAGCCACAGAAAATTGCAATTATCATCATAAGAAATTCAAAAGCATTAAGAAAATATGCAAAATTAAAGGGGAAAAAAGAATCGATATATACCTTAGAAATGGGCTTCCTCTTTTTGTCAGGCTTCTCCTTCTTAGCCTTAACACGTTGTGCCTCAGCCAAAAGAGACATCCTCCTAGCAGTCTTTGCATACGGATTCAACTTCAGCATAGCATTAAAGTTTTTAAGTGGATTCTTCTTCAAAGGTGCCCTCTTGATCTCCTTCTTAATCGGCTTCACGATCGATTGCACTTCATCAGAGTTAATAATCCTAGCCAAATCAGCATTCACCATCTTAGCGCGAGGCAAGACATACCCTTTCTTCTTCTCAGATGGCTTCTCAAATGACCCATAAATCGAGTCAAGCTTCTCGTAAGCCGATTTGGTCCAAACAATGAACCTTCCTAGGTGTCCACCAGGAGCGAGTTTCAAAAGATTAAGCCTCCACGTTAGCAACCTCGACTCCAGGAACGTTCCTGAAGGCTTTAACGAGCTTGGCCCCCTCAGTTCCATAAACAATCAACGGACCTTTACGGGCAATGTACCTTCGGCTCCTCATTTTACCTTTTCCGGGTCGGATTCCTTGGCTGTCCTTAGCCTTTTCCACGTCAGGATATGCTCCAACCTGTTTCAAAACCTTAATTGCAGCCGAGGTTTTCTCCACGCTCTCCACAGCGTCAGAAATGACCAAAGGCATCTCCAGAACAGCCTCGATACGGTGACCACGTGCCATGACGAGGGAGGGGATAGCAGAGGCAGCAATGGCGGAAACAACCGCGTAAAGCTTCTGGTTAACGTTGATTTTCCGATGCCAGCGGCGCCAGATCTTGGTGGGAGCAAACATGCGACCTCCACGACACATGTTTCCAAAAGCACCTTGGCCAGCACGGTGAGTACCGCCACCAGGAACACGGGGGATACGTGAGACTGCACGGCCGGTACCCCAGGATTCAGCAGAAGTTTGGTGACCAGCGCGCTTAGAGACGGCGTAGGGCTGGCGGCGGTTTTTGGAGATGTTGTCATGGACGAAGGTGACGATGTCTGGTCGAATCGAGGCTTTCATAACATCAGCAAGAGGAACCGTAGGGGTCGCATCAGTAGCCATGTCGGATTCTGTGGTTTGGACAGAAACCAGAGGTCTGGCAGCGGCCGCCATTGTATAGGGCTTGGCTTGTGAGGGCAAGCGTGGCGAGAAAACGAAGTAAAATGAGAGAGAGAGAGAGAGAGGCCGCTAGGGTTTTGAGTAGTGTGTAGACGTTATGAAAGAAAGCAACAATGGTAGGGTTCAGGTTGTTTGGTTACGAGAAGTACTCCCTTTCAACAACAAACGGAACAATAGGAATAAATTTAGGGCACTTCATCCAAATAAACCAGAGTAGAGTTCAATTTACGGGCCAAGAAAATGATTGAATGTCCAAGCTTCCCAGCGCCCCCCCCCCCCAACCAAAAAATAATAATTAGTACTTTTTTCTTTTTTTGTTTCTTTTTCTGGCTTTCAGTTTATATTTTTCCTCTTTATTTTCTAATAAAAATAAAAAATAAAAAAAATTAAATACTAATCTGATGGAGCGTAAAATTCCAAAAAAGTTAAAACTTCAAAATGTAATATAATTATTTTATCTTTCCAAATTAATAATTGTAAATAAATATGTAGCTCCGACATTATGGCAGACAAAAAAATGTCTTACGAACTTTGAGTTGGGCTCTTAGATGGTATGTCCGAAAAATAGTCGGGCTCTTGGATAATATTGAAAGAAATGTGAGACTGTGAGTGCAAGCTTGAGGTAATTTCATAAAGGTGACATACAGTTTAAGATATAGTAACTAAAAATAAACAAGACATTTTACAATATTTTACGTTATAAAGCAAAAGCAATTTCAAAAGAAAGTCTCTTCCCAAAGCGTGAAATCCATATTTTACCTATTTATTGTATATCGATACAAGCTGCATGGCAAAAGGTGCTTGAGAACTAAAAAAAGTTATGAGAAATGAACAACATTAGAACATATTTATATGCTTGAAACAATTTCAGACGCAAAGAAATAATTACCCAATAATAGCATAAAGTTGACTAAAACGCTGCAAAACAAACATCCCAATGACATAAAAGATCAATGAGATTCGTAAACTATTTAATTCTTGTTCATAGTTTAATGGAAACTACTCCACAAGGCCATAACAATGGGAAAACAGGGTGGCGGCACCGAAAAACCGAGCTGGGAAGCATCATGCCAATCTACTACTTTTTTCCTACCCATTCTCGTGCACAACTCAAAGCAGCAAAGCAAAACAAATAATATGCCAAAACCTGATAAAAAGATTTGTCTATGGGAAATTTCTAAAGCAAAAGGCTAAATTACTACTGAGAGACGCCCAACCACTTGGAGAAGTTCTCAAACTCTGTGTAATCACTGTCAGAGATCATAGTCTGATACCAAGCTTTGCCTGCTAACTTGATTGCTGTTGCCTCCTCCTGAAACCACCCAAGGCAAACAAAAGAAAGCAGCAAGAAGTCAATAAACTACCATAGTATTCAACAAATCAAATTTCCCAAGGCCAGGTCTAAACTAGAAGGGGTCCTTGCAATAATAATAATAATTAAAAACCAATATAAGTATATGACAACATGCGGGCTAGAATCATCAATATACAATTTTTTCACGTCGATGAACAGAGAATCCAATGGGAAGCCAGATAAAATATTGATGAAAATGTCAATACAGGGTAGAGCGAACCAAAAAGAATGTCATTTATAAGTCAATTTCAGGCCAAACTCATGCTCAACATAATGTGAAAGAATTAAAGAATAAAACCCATATAGCATACCACTGAACTAAATCACTCCAACATCTAGTGCAAACTCACACCAAATGCTGAACAAGGTGAAAATATGACTCGAGAACAGAGTCCTCCATTGTCAAAAAAACCAAGCAACTAAAATAGACACACTTCTAGGAGCTTCCCCCCCCCCCCCAAAAAAAAAATCTCATAAGCACAACAACAATATAAACAGCAGCTAATCAAACAATTATGCAGTAATAAGCAAAAGGATTCCTTTAATCAGATAATAATCACAGTCAAATTCAAGAAGAAAAAAAATCCAAAACATAAAACATTAAGTAAAAGCACACATACTTCCATTGACATAGACCGTAAGACATCAGCCTAAGCCACAGACAATTAGAACTATCATCATTAAGAAAACGTGCAAAATGAAAACAGAATTAATATACCTCAGAAATGGGCTTCCTCTTCTTGTCAAGCTTCTCCTTCTTGGCCTTAACTCGTTCCGCCTCAGCCAAAAGAGACATCCTCCTAGCTGTCTTTGCATATGGATTCAACTTCAGCATAGCATTCAAGTTCTTCAGTGGATTCTTCTTCAAAGGTGCCCGCTTGATCTCCTTCTTAATTGACTTCACCACCGACTGCACCTCATCAGAGTTAACAATCCTAGCCAAATCAGCATTCAACATCTTAGCGCGAGGCAAGACATACCTTTCTTCTTCTCAGACGGCTTCTCAAATGACCCATAAATCGAGTCAAGCTTCTCGTAAGCTGATTTGGTCCAAATAATGAACCTTCCTAGGTGTCCACCAGGAGCGAGTTTCAAAAGATTAAGCCTCTCCACGTTAGCAACCTCGACTCCAGGAATGTTCCTGAAGGCTTTAAGGAGCTTGGTCCCCTCAGTTCCATAAACAATCAACGGGCCTTTACGGGAAATGTACCTTCGGTTCCTCATTTTACCTTTTCCGGGTCGGATTCCTTGGCTGTCCTTAGCCTTTTCCACGTCAGGATATGCTCCAACCTGTTTCAAAACCTTAATTGCAGCCGAGGTTTTCTCCACGCTCTCCACAGCGTCAGAAATGACCAAAGGCATCTCCAGAACAGCCTCGATACGGTGACCACGTGCCATGACGAGGGAGGGGATAGCAGAGGCAGCAATGGCGGAAACAACCGCGTAAAGCTTCTGGTTAACGTTGATTTTCCGATGCCAGCGGCGCCAGATCTTGGTGGGAGCAAACATGCGACCTCCACGACACATGTTCCCAAAAGCACCTTGGCCGGCACGATGAGTGCCTTCTCCAGGAACGCGGGGGATACGCGAGACAGCAGGCCGGTACCCCAGGATTCAGCAGAGGTTTGATGGCCAGCGCGTTTGGAGATGGCGTAGGGTTGGCGACGGTTTTTGGAGATGCTGTCGTGGACGAAGGTGACGATGTCTGGTCGGATCGAGGCTTTCATAACATCAGCGAATGGGACGGTTGGGGTAGGGTCAGTGGCCATATCCAATTCTATGGTTTGGATAGTGACCAAAGGTCGGGCGGCGGCTGCCATTGTTTAGGTTTTGGGTGAGAGAGAGGGTGGGAAGAAAATGAATAAAATGAGAGAAAGAGTGGCGTTAGAATAGGATTCGGGTTGTTTGGTTACGGGATTATTTATTCTATTTGCAAACGGGTCAATAAGAATAAGATTTTCGGCCAATAGATCCGAATATCAAACCCAAACCATATTCCAATTTACGAGTTTCTAAGTTATTATTATTATCATCCATGCTTTTTGTTATTTATCCATTGTTTTCGGTTTATTTTTTATATTTTTTTTTACAATTTTTTTAAAAAAACCACCAATTAAACAAAACCTAAAATTACTAAAAAAAATTAGTTGAAACTTGATAATAACAAATATTATTTTATCTTTCCAAATTAATTAATTATAAATAAATATGTAATTTCTTCATTATTATTAATTGCGAATAAATATGCAATTTCTTACTCCAATTTCAAGTATCTTCACAAACATTTCCTTCTAAAGTATCTTTTGCAAGAAAGATCATCTCTATTCCGTCAGTAAGTATCAAGCCGTGCAACTTTCACAGATTCATACCTTGGTTCGCAGGAATAATACAGTAAAAGTTCTTTCAATTTTATATATGCCATTAATTTGTTCCTCTATAAGCAAATCCTATGTTACTCAACATGTCGTACGCGGATATACATTCAAAAAAGGTATACTTAATTTTTTTTTTTTAGTCTTCTATATATTTAGAAGATCATATTTTCATATTCATGTCCAAATATGAATACAACAGGACATAAGTACTTTAGGAAAAACGAAACGTCGAAGTAGCATAAGCAAATCAATAAATTCCTAATGAAAAATGATGCTTAATATATAGGAAATACAACTATTTTCCAACCGAAGGCAATCAAATTGATCAGTGAAAACTGAGAACTCCATAAATTGCACATTGTTTAGCATGGGGGTAAATGAATGAAACTCAAAATTTGATTTTGTTCGTAAACTTAATGAGTTACAAGTTGCAAGTACACTTACTTCAAGTAATTCAGACTACCACTCTTATCAATCTTCACCATCAGAGCTTCCTTCATCACTACTATAATCACTGCTATCATCATCTGGATCGAGAATATCCAACTCAACATGTCGCACCTGAATTGGCTCAGGTGGCTTGGGCAATCCTGGAGGCGGAACGGGCCGCAAGTTCGACCCTTCCATCCTAGGTATAGGCAAGGAGTCCAACGGAGGCAGTGGCACTGGATCCCCAGGCTTCCATCCTGGTGGTGGCACTGGCAAGTTCGTTGGCAACTCCACAGGCATTCCAGGTTTCCAGCCTGATGGAACTGTAAAATTCGGAGGAAGCAAACTCTGAAGGGCTGCCAAATTAGCCAGCGGATTGGTATCCACAGGCTGCGCCGGTGGTGGCTCAATGATTGCCTCAACAGTTTTCTCTTTGGTCTCAACTGTTTTAGGTAAACCAACATCAAGATCAGCGAAGTTATACAGCTGAGAAGCACGCATCTGCTCCTCCTGTGGAGCAGGAGGGAGTGCCCCACGAAGCGGCGCCTGTCCAGCACCAAACTCAGGAGGCGCAAAAGTAGTGTAACTAATGCGATGCGCATACGACAAAATATCCGACAAATTCAACTGAGTTGCAACTGTGGTGGTACAAGAATCATCATCCTTCAAACCATTATCCTCTAATTTCAGCCTCTTTGGTTTCTGATAACCAGAGTAATCATCAACAAGAATATCAAGAACCCGTTCCGCCTCTTTAAGTTTGTTAGCAAAAGCGAGGACTGCACCATCTTTAAACCTAATTTCCCTTGCAATTTTCTGCTTAGCATCTTGAAGATCCAGGATTTCTTGGAGCTGGGCAACGGCTTCGAAGAGTTGGGTTTGCAGGGAAGCGAACAACGAGATGACTTCCTTAGTGGAAGTAGGGTTGGATTCAAGTGGAGGTGGAGGCATTGATTGTATTTGTGAAGAGAGAAAAGAAGGGAGAGATCCACGAAAAGCCGGAACCCAAACAGCACGATTATGGGACACTTCGAAGAGCTTAGAAGCTAAGGAAGCCATTTGAAGGAGAAGGGATTGAGCTCTGGGGAGTGGAGGGAGGAGCGAAAGAAGAGTGGAAGAGGTGGTTATGGCTGAAACATTGGAATTTGGCTGTTGTTGCTGGGGCTGGGATTGGTGTTGAGAAGAAGGATATTTGGTTGGAGTAGGATTTTGAAGAGAAGGTGAATTAGGGTTCGTTAAGCCTAATCTAGCCGGGGATTGAACAATTTGATGTTGCAGCATCTTCAATTTTCTTGCTTTCTAATTCAATTTGCTCCCAGTCAAAATTTTTCAAAGGAATTTGGGAGGAAAGAAAGTGATTGCAGCTGTGAAACCAAAAAAAAAAAAAAAATCAAAACTTAGAGACCAGAATTGCAAAGAAGTAACTGATAAAAACAGCAGATAAATCACAAATTGTTCATTGAATTTAATAGAGTCGTAATCTTACCAAAATAGCAAATCTGATGGCCAAATCCCAGTTCTTCCCCCTTCACAGAATTTGCTTTCGTTAATTTCGTCGAAATTTGTGAAAATTTGACTAAAGAATTAGGTTTACATATTGGGCCAGGCCGACGCTACTTCACCTTCTTAGCCCATTTTATGGGGTCTTGCTTAACATGAAGTTATTTATCCCAATATTTCAATTAGGGCCCAAAGGTGGCTCGAAAAGTTTTTATTTTTTAGATTTGGGTTTTGTAAGATTTGGCTGAGTTAAAAATTTATTTTATTATTTAAAATAATATTTATAATTAAATTTAAATAAAATAATTTTTATTTATTTAAATAATAATTCGAATTGAATTGATTCAAATTAAAACAATTAATATCCAAATTTCGACGTAACGATGAACCTGTTGGCTCAAATATTAATGTGGTATAACAAACTTTCAGTGCGAAAATTATTGCATGAGTGTGTTGTTTTCTTACAACTGGTTTGATCTTTAACAACATACAATGGTACAAAGGAATTAGCAGAAGAACCCCAGCTTTGACACCAACTATGCAGGATCCTAGGGAGGATTTCAGTACTCCTCCATAGAAGTCCGCTAAAGTCGGCGAATCAGTCTGCGAGTTTCCTTCAAAGAGCTTCATGAATGTCTTGGACATCATCAGCAACCAATGTCAAACTGAGAGATTAATAGTTTTGTAGAGTTTGTGTTAACAACCAATGTGATAATAGATAAGAAATCTATCATATTGTCACGGAGATCCTTCTAGCTACATGTACAAGGCCGAACGATGATCCTTATTACAAATAATGTTCAAATTCTCGTAGTAGGATCTTCCCGATTAGGTAAAAACCAGTAATAAACAAACCTCACAAGAATATACACACTAATCTGGCTGATAGGTCAAAACATGGTGACAACCGATAGGCCTGATCTCATTGGACGTCATGGAGCTCGAAAGTCTGCAGTAGAAAACTTTTCTTCCACTCGTCATTTCCACCATCTTCTCCGGCTGACGGCTGCAACTCCTTCACCTTCGTAAACATCCAAGCATGCTGCCGAAGAGAAAAATATGAAAAGCACGTACTGGCTGGCAAGTCCTACATAATAAATAGCTTAACACAATATATCATTCGTTTGGTTCTCCGGAAAAATTCCCGCGGTAGCTCCCACCATGTTTGTGCTGACGTCGTATGAGGACAGTGCCTTCCTCTGCAACAACCAAGGATCAATGAGTCTGCATTAAAGAACAGTCATTTAAAACAAAAGTAGTCCATGCTAATTGATAAGGGAAAAAAAAACTTTTGTCGGTTTTCCGTTCAAGGAACCAAAATGAAATTGACATATGCGAGTATTCAAGCATTGTAAACGAGTATGCATATGTAATAGCAACATAATCATGAGACATTTTTTGTATCAAAAGGAAGTTGAAAGCACATAGTTTCCCAAGTCGATAACATTTGGATTGAAAATAAATGAAGTATAAACAAAAAACTTGAACAATACTCACAGTTGGCTCGAAATCCGGACTACGCAAGTTAACAGTGAGGTTCCTCATCAGTAATAAAACCTGCACAAAGTAACAAAAACGAATTAGATGGAGTAACTCAAATGATTTAGAGCAAGGAAATATTTCTGGGGCAGAAATATACATGAATCAAAAGTCATGTTCAATCAGGCTTTCCTTTGATTTTTTTTTTTTTTTTTTACAAATTCTACATTATTTAATGTAAATTCGGGCATTTTTATTACATATACTACAAATATGAACTGTTGATATAAAAAAATAAGTGAGATTTGACTCACAGTTTCATGGTTTATAGGATCCATCTCTTTAAGTTTTTGTATGTGTCCTTTGGTGTCTGGATCGAAGATGCTCCCAATGAAGTTATAAACTTCAGCAAAATTAGGTATACCTGCGAGAAGCCGATAAAGCTGACATATAACATCGACTTACAAACAAAGTTACCCGAAAAAAGAATTAGTGATATTCAACAGAACTACCATAAATCATGGGGGCTTGTTTCGCTTGCTTTGGCATACTGGAACTAAGTATTGTCCTACTCGAGCATCTGATGCCACTAACACCACAGTCACTAATCGTCGCAACGCCCTTTGATCCAATATCAGCTGAATCAGTAACGTTGGATGTATAAGAAGTGCTGGAAAGGTTTCCTTTAGGAAAGCTAGTCTACTAATATTATAACAAAAGAAAACAACAGAGAGAAGAATTCATGCCTTCGGCTATTCGAAGACTTGTAAATTCGTCCTGTTGTAGCACAGTTTTGCTTGAGGCGTTGTTTACCATCATGGTAGCTTCATCCCAGGGAGCATATCCAGGTACAATGGTATTTATAGAAGAAGGATAAGCCATGGAAGCTTGCAATGGCACTAAAACTGTGAACTTTGAGAGCATGTCAAACAAGTAATGATAACCCAATAATTCAATCAATATATCATCGTAATCCGTTTTAAGAACGAACCGTTTTTAGACGCCTTTTGCAGGTAAGGCTGAGAAGCTTTGCGCTTGGGGCGAGGAGGAGGCACATGTGCCATTGTCCCATTCTTTTGAACCTTCAAAAAGTATTTCTGGGCATGGCTTCGAATCTGAAAAAAGGCAGCAAATATTCATTTTGAAGAAAACAATGAACCAGAACGAGATTAAAGATGAACAACCTTTAGCTCAAAAAATCAAATTTTGTCTTTAAACCTGGATAACTGTCTTTGAACCGACAAAGTCTTCAATTTTTTTCCAGTCACGATCAAATCTAAGTCAGCAAGAAAGAAAGAAAAAAAAAAACCTATAATTATATATATAAAAACACAAGTTAATAAGAATGTTTTTCTACCATAAAACAACATTAATCCTTACGTTTTAAATTGCTAATATACATAATTAAAAACAATGATATTACCATTGGCATCCTCGTATAAGGTTCAAAGCACAAGTTAACAAGCAAATTTTAATTATGATTACTTAAGTTCTTGTACTAAATTCTTCAAAAATTAAGCTCCAAAACAACTTTCATTGAGTACCACGTTTACAGCATCAATTTCTCTGAATAAAACATACAGTTCAAATCGACACAAAAATGGTTCATTCAAGATTTACAATGTTCTAAACTTGCCAAAATAAAATGATTGAAACTAGGAAAAACAACACGAAAAGGGAAAATTTTCCCACTAAAAAGAGGAAATCGGAAGTTGGAAAACGAAGAAAACGGTGAATCAAAGTAATAGGTACTTGAAATTCATTTTTTATTCAAAAAAGAATAAAATTAGATCAAAAGTTTCAACTGTAAAAAGAAAAATAAGAACATACAGCTGAAGAGCTTCAAGGAACTTGTCATGTTCTTCTTCAGTCCAGCTCTCACGTGACTTGGTGATAGTGTAAGGTTTCCTGACTTTCTTCCCGGAACCATCAGCGGTGGAGGTGGTGGAATACTGCGGCGGAGGAGGCGATGATGAGTTCATGGTTTTGCTTTTCCTTTGTTTAAACCGTAGACAATAGGACTGTCTCTTAAGATATAGAGAGGGAGAAAACGAGAGAGATTAACTGAGTTGTTTTGGCGGGTTGCCGTGAGTGATCTAAGGCCGTTCAAATTAATCGTCTAGTTTCAATTCCTCGCCTACGCCGATTTCTTTTGTGGTCTTATCGCTGTATCTAATATTGCAATGTAATTGGATGATAACAATTTGTCATTTTATATTTAAGTTAATTTATAATTATCAATATTAAATATATATTTGAGTTTTTAATTATTGATTTATGCATATTTTATGTTAATAAAAAAATTAATATCATAAATATTAAAATTAAAATTTTATTTTTTATTAAAAAATTATACTAATCACCCAACCAAATTTCTGATTTTATGTTACCCCAAACTGCCGACCATTTGGGGCTTCACGTGGGAATGGGGACAGCGGACACGAATAGAGATTTAGGGGCGGCCAGGGTTCGAATGAGAGGCTGAAATTGCTTGACTTGGTTTATAAAGAGAAAATATAATTAATTTTACTTCATTGATTTTTTGGTTGCCATTCAAATTGGCAACAAAGGGGGGGGGGGCGATTCGGATAAAGAAATAATGATGTGATTGTTCATTGTTTAATTTATGGACCGACTGATTCTCAATCGGATGACAATGCCACGTGTCTTTCTTTAACTAGAAACGTATGATCTGACTTAGGACGCAATCGTAGTTAATGATTCTACAATAATATGTTTCTGTTTTTTTTTTTTTTCAAATATATGTTGTATAACCTTTTTATGGAAGAATTAAAGCTAAAATTAACTTTTTTTTATATTATTATATTGCTTTTATCGTAAAAGAATTGAATACGATTAATATAATAATATATTATAAATAAAAATTTTAAATTTTATGCTAACATATTATCACACCTTTTCTTTAATTTATGATATGAAATTATTAATTATTTAAAATTCAATAACATGTTATTAGAATGAAAAAAATTATTTTTTAACATAATTAAATACTTTTTTATTACTTAATTGAGACTCTATCTAAAAAATACTAAACGAATAATTTTTTATTATTCAAATTGATCCAATTTGATTTAATTAAACCTCTACTTAACAACGTTCTTTGCCAAAATTGATTAGAAATTGTGCTAGTTTTGAAAGAAAGACTAAAATAAGCCTTACAACACATATATGTATATTTAGTTGAGAACAAAAAAAAATCATAATTAGATATGATACTATTAAACACAGTTATAAAAATATGATACGAAAAAAATTTTAAATAAGACACAACATTAAGTACATGAATGTCTCGAAATTAATATAATATGAATTATTAATGTATTAAAATTAATATAAATATAAAATATCAAAATTAATATAAATATAAAATATTTTATAACATGATTATAATAAAAAATACATAAATATAACACTATAAATTGTTTTAGGATTATTTTCCATAGTGAAAATTAAAGAAGTATATATGATGACATGGAAGAATTTGAGGCGTCGGTTTTCCTGATGAAAAAGAAACAAACCTATTTTTTCAAAAAAATTTGTGTGGGAAAGAAAGATTATAGAAGGTGAGTGGGTGTAATTTGGGTGGTAATCTTCAGTTTGTTTTTCAGATGATAGTGGATATTCAAGCTGGAGTCGGCAGCTTAGCATTTCAAAGCATTTGGAGACGAATATCGCAGAAATCTACATATTCTTACCCTAATAGCGGCAACAACCTCAACAAAATGGCGAAACCGGCGGTATATATGTATGTCATCAGCTAATTTCTGGGCTCCTATCCATTTACTCAATAAGAATTTCAGTTAACTGGCAAAATGGTATTCTGCTATATGTCTGATTTTTGTTACTTTGCCTGGTTTAATTTGTTGGAAAGTAAATAAGTTTTGATCGTTTTAAGGACCATCGCCCCAATTGGGTTAGCTGAGAAAGAATAAAAATATTGGGGTTTTTTATTATTAGATTTGACAGTTGCAAACGTTGAAGCTTTATTGATGTTCTAATTATCTGTGTTGGTGTTACTGTCACTAAGCTATTGTAACTAAAGAGTTAATTTAAGCAAATGGAGTTGTATTTGTTTGTGTTAAAGATCAGGATCCGAAGCATCCAGTAGTGAGTGTCAGCTACGAGTTTTTAAATTTTTCATATATTTGGTATAAAAATCACTTATGATTTAATTTATATTGCTTCGATTTTTTTTTAAATATTTATATTCGATATTCATGTACGATATACTTATAAATATTAGTACGGTGATACAAGCCTTTAAAACTCATTCAAATACATAAAAAAAAACTTGAAATAATTAAGCATAAGATTTAGCTACTCCTTAATTTTACTTTGCCCTTATATTTGCTTTTCCTAAGTTTCTAGCCAATAACAATTACTCTTGAACAAACCTCAAGTGATGGATTCTCCACTGATTGGGACAAATCCTGGTTAAATTTCAAGAAGCAAAGCGAAAAAGTTCTTATTTTCAGGGTTTTCTCCAGACAAATATGTTACATGGAATCCAAGACAATCGAACTACCCCTTTGTCCGAAGAGGTCGATCCCATAGAAAGGACTGAGAGATCAAACCTCAAGGTTATGGACCAGTCCAGGATTACTTTAACAGTTGCAATCCTAATGGGATCATTCCTTTTGCTTTATACCATTCTTGCACCAGTTAATTGATCTAATTTTTCCCCTTTTGGAAAATTTAAAAAGAAAAAAAACAAACAGTTCCTTTGCTGGAAAGGGAACAGCTTCTTCATTCTTTATGCTGTAAAATTTCATTTTGTGTCTTTCTTTCGGTGAATGGTTGCATGCTCAGGTAGTTCTAAATGGCTAAGTTATCTAAATCCGAGTGAATCTAGAATAAAAATATACATTTAAAAGGATTATATTTATTTTTAATTTTTTTTTACATATTTGATGCATTTATAACTTTATCCAAAGGAATGAAGAGCATAGGTAACATAGTTAAAAGACATAGACAGTGAATTTTTTTTTTTTTGCTTCATCTAATTTGGACAATAAAAAAAAAATGAAAGTAGAACTTTAAAGACCAGTTCTATAGATGAAACCAAAGCTTTGTTATATGTATTAAATCAATTTTTTTAAAAAAATTTATATATTTGACGGATCAAATTTCTATATTCGTATCGAAATAATAAGTCTAATATAAGTATTAATGATAACTTTATAAAATATAATTATTTAGTCTCATTATGCATATTAAAATAGCTAAATTTTAGAGATTTTTATTAAGATTTTATTTATTTTTGATAGTTTCTAAAATAGTATTATCTACTTTTTTTATATTTAAGTTATATAGTTATTTAATATTTTTGTATTTTTGTAGATCAAATCCCAAAAAAAATTTTAAAAAATTCAATAACTTAATAAAAAAAGCAAGGTAGAGTTAACTCAGCAACTTCCAAAAATAAATGGTTCAAAATTATTGCAGACCAAGTTTCTCCTCTTTACTGTTTTGGCTATATATATATATATATATATATAT
>JBBYHO010515875.1:8851-19234 GCA_038382025.1 Adansonia gregorii | reverse complement strand
ATTTTAATTTATCAAAATTTTGAGAAATCAATTCACCCCCTCTTGATTTCATTCACCACCTAAAGGTCTAACAATTTATTTATCCCAATAAGGAGAATGAATTTAAGGTGCCCAATCATTAAAACAATAAAGATTATTGTGTGAATATGTGTTTATTCTAATTGAAAGACAATCTTTAATTCTAAAAATGGTAGAAAGCAAAGTTTTTCTTATGAAACCAAAGCATTAGTTCATTTATCCCAATCAGTAGAATGAATTTGTTGTGCCTAACCATTAAAAAAAAAGATTATTACGTGAATCCATGTTTATCCTAACTAAAAGACGAACTTTAATTTTAAAAAATGGTAGAAGGAGAAGTTGTTCTTAAGCAACCAAAGCATTAATTCGTTTATATCGAAGAGAAGAATGAATTTGTGGCACCTAATCATTAAAAAAAAGATTATCATGTGAATCTGTGTTTATCCCGATTGGAAGATGAATTTTAATTCTAAAATTGGTAGAAAAGGAAGTGTTTCTTATGAAACCAATGCATCAATATCATTTATCCTAGTAAGGAGAATGTATTTATGGCTCATAATCATGAAAACAATGGAGATTATTACGTTAATCTATATTTTCCCAATTGATAGATGAACTTTAATTCTAAAAAATGGTGGGAAGTTAAGCTTTTTTATGAAACCAAAGCATCAACCCATTTATCCCAATGAGGAGAATGGATTTTGGGTGCCCAATCATTAAAAGAAAGGAGATTACTATATGAATCTGTGTTTATCCAAATTGAAAGACAATCTTTAATTCTAAAGTTGGTAGAAAGAGAAGTTGTTCTTATGAAACCAAAGCATCAATTCATTTATCCCAATGACGAGAATAAAGTTATGCCCAATCATTATAAGAAATAAGACCATTATGTGAATCAATGTTTATCCCGACTGAAAGATGAACTTTATTTCCAAAAATGGTAGAAAGAGAAGTTTTTCTTATAAAAGCAAAGCATTAATATCATTTACCCTAAGGAGAACAATGTGTTTACGGCTTTTAATCATGAAAACAAAGGAGATTATTATGTGAAACCAAGTTTATCCTAATTGACAGACAAACTTTGATTTTAAAAAACGGTGGGAAGTGAAGTTTTTCTTATGAAGCCAAGGCATCAATTCATTTATCCTAATAAGGAAAATGATTTTGTGGTGCCTAATCATTAAAAAAAAGAAGAATATTATGTGAATCCATGTTTATCCCACTCGAAAGAAGAACATTAATTCTAAAAATGGTAGAAATGAAGTTTTTCTTATGAAACCAAAGGATCAATTCATTTATCCCAATGAGAAAAATATGTTTATGGCTCCTAATCATGAAAATAAAAGAGATTATTATATGAATCCATGTTTATCCCAATTGATAAACGAACTTTGATTCTAAAAAATGGTGGGAAGTGAAGTTTTTCTTATGAAACCAAAGCATCAATTCATTTATCCCAATAAGGAGAATGGATTTTAGGTGCCCAATCATTAAAAGAAAGGAGATTATTATATGAATCTATGTTTATCTAAATTAAAAGACAATCTTTAATTCTAAAGTTGGTAGAAAGAGAAGTTGTTCTTATAAAACCAAAGCATCAATTCAATTATCCCAATTATGAGAATGAAGTTATGGTGCCCAATCATTATAAGAAATAAGACTGTTATATGAATCCATGTTTATCCCAATTGAACGACAAACTTTAATTTTAAAAATTGGTAGAAAGAGAAGTTGTTTTTATGAAACTAAAGCATCAATTCGTTTATGCCAATAAGGAGAATGAATTTGGGGTGCCCAATTGTTAAAAAGAAAGGAAATTAATATTTGTCGTGTTTATCCAAATTAAAAGGCAATCTTTAATTCTAAAAATGGTAAAAAGAGATGTTGTTCTTATGAAACCAATGCATCAATTCATTTCTTCCAATGACAAAAATGAATTTGTGGTGCCCAATCATTAGAAGAAAGGCGACTATTATGTGAATCCATGTTTATCCCAATTGAAAGACAAACTGGAATTTTAAAAAATGGTAGAAAGATAAGTTGTTCTTATGAAACCAAAGCATCAATTCATTTACCTCAATGAGGAGAATGAAGTTGTGGTGCCTAATCATTAAAAGCAAGGAGATTAATATATGAATTAGCATTTATCAGGATTAAAAGATGAACTCTAATTCTAATATTGGTAGAAAGCAAAGTTCTTCTTATAAAAGCAAAGCATCAATATCATTTATCCAAATGAGAAGAATGTGTTTATGGTTCCTAATCATGAAAACAAAGAAGATTATAATGTAAATCCATATTTAACCCAATTGATAGGCAAACTTTGATTATAAAATGGTAGCAAGTGAAGTTTATCTTATAAAACCAAAGCATCAACTCATTTACCCTAATGATGGGAATGAATTTTTGTTACCCAATCATTATAAGAAAGGAGATTATTATGTGAATCCCTATTTATTCCAATTGAGAAATGAAATTTAATTTTAAAAAATTGTAGAAAGAGAAGTAGTGTTATGAAACCAAAGCATCAATGCATTTATCTCAATGAGGAGAATGAATTTCTGGTGCCCAATCATTAAAAAAAAGTAGATTATTATGTGAATCCATGTTTTTCCCATTTGGAAGATGAACTTTAATTCTATAATTAGTAGAAATAGTAGTTTTTCTTATGAAACTGGAGCATCAATATCATTTATCCCAATAAGGAGAATGTGTTTATGATTCCTAATCATGAAAACGAATGAGATTATTACATGAATCCTTATTTATCCAATTGATAGATGAGCTTTAATTCTAAAAAATGATGGGAAGTAAAGTTTTTCTTATAAAACCAAAGCATCAATTCATTTATCCAAATAAGGAGAATGAATTTGTAGTGCCCAATTATTAAAAGGTAGGAGATTATTAAATGAATACTTGTTTATCTTGGTTGAAAGTAAATTTTAATTCTAAAATTGGTAGAAGGATAATCTTTTCTTATGAAACCAAAGCATTAATATCATTTATCCCTATAAGAAGAATATGTTTATGCCTCATAATCATGAAAACAAAGGAAATTATTACGTGAATCAATGTTTATCCCAATTGATAGATGAACTGTGATTCTAAAAAAAGGTGGGAAGTGAAGTTTTTCTTATGAAACCAAAGCATCAATTCATTCATCCCAATGAGGAGAATGAATTTATGGTGCCAACATTTAAAGAAAAGAAATTATTATGTGAATCTATGCTTATCCTGATTGAAATAGGAATTTTGACTCTAAAATTGGCAAAAATAGAAGTTTTTCTTATGAAACCAAAGTATCAATATCATTTATCCCAATGAGGAGAAAGTGTTTATGGTTCCTAATCTTGAAAAGAAAGAAAATTATTACTTGAATCCATGTCTATCCCAAATGATAGATAAACTTTAATTGTAAAGAAAGATAGGAAGTGAAGTTTTTCTGATAAGACTAAAGCATCGATTCATTTATCCCAATGAGGAAAATAAATTTATGGTGCCCAATCATTAAATGAAAGGAGATTATTCTGTGAATCCGTGTTTATCCTAATTGAAAGATAATCTTCAATTCTAAAAAAGTAGAAAGCAAAGTTTTTCTTATGAAACCAAAGCATTAACTCATTTGTCCAAATAAGGAGAATGAGTTTGTGGTGCCCAATCATTAAAAGAAATGAGATTATTACCTGAATCAATGTTTATCCCAACTGAAAGATGAACTTTAATTTTAAAAAATGGTAGAAGGAGAAGTTATTCTTAAGCAACCAAAGCATTAATTCTTTTATCCTAATAAGGAGAATGAATTTGTGGTGCTCAATCATTAAAAGAAAGGAGATTATTATGTGAATCCATATTTATCCCAGCTAAAAGGCTAACTTTAATTTTAAAAAATGGAAGAAAGAAAAGTTGTTCTTAATCAACCAAAGCATTAATTTGTTTATCCTAAAACGACGAATGAATTTGTGGCACTTAATCATTGAAAAAAAAGAGATTATCATGTGAATCTGTGTTTGTCCCGATTGGAAGATAAATTTTAATTCTAAAATTAGTAGAAATAAAAGTTTTTTTCGAAACCAATGCATCAATATCACTTATCCCAATGAGGAGAACGTGTTTATGGCTCCTAATAAGGAAAACAAAGGAGATTATTACGTGAATCCGTATTTATCCCAATTGATAGATGAACTTTGATTCTAGAAAAGGTGGGAAGTGAAGTTTTTCTTATGAAACCAAAGCATTAATTCATTTATCCTAATAAATAGAATGCATCTCTGGTGCCCAATCATTAGAAAAAAGGAGATTATTATATGAATCCGTGCTTATCCTGATTGAAAGACAAACTTTATTTCTAAAAATGGTAGCAAGAGAAGTTTTTCTTATGAAACTAAAGCATTCATATCATTTATCCCAATAATGAGAATGTGTTTATGGCTCTTAATCATGAAAACAATGAGATTATTATGTTAATCCATATTTATCCCAAATGATAGATGAACTTTGATCCTAAAAAATGGTAGGAAGCGAAGTTTTTCTAATGAAACCAAAGCATCATTCATTTATCCTAATGAGGAGAATGAATTTATGATGCCCAATCATTAAAAGAAAAGAGATTATTATGTGAATCTGTGTTTATCTTGACTGAAAGATGGACTTTATTTCCAAAAATGGTAGAAAGATAAGTTTTTCTTATGAAACCAAAGCATCAATATCATTTATCCCAATGAGGAGAATGTGTTTACGGTTCCTAATCATGAAAACAAAGGAGATTATTATGTGAAACCAAGTTTATCCCAATTGATAAATGAACTTTAATTCTCAAAATGGCGGGAAGTGAAGTTTTTCTTAGGAAACCAAAGCATCAATTCATTTACCCAAATGAGGAGAATGAATATGGGGTGCCTAATCATTAAAAGAAAGAATATTATTATGTGAATCTATGTTTATCCGAATTAAAAGACAATCTTTAATTCTAAATGTGGCAGAAAGAAAAATTGTTCTTAGGAAACCAAAGCATCAATTCATTTATCCCAATAACGAGAATGAAACCAAAGCAGCAATTCAATTAGCCTAATGATGAGAATGAATTTGTGGTGCCTAACCATTATAAGAAATGAGACTATTATGTGAATCCTGTTTATCCCAATTGAAAGACGAACTTTAATTTTAAAAATTAGTAGAAAGAAAAGTTATTCTTATGAAACCAAAGCATCAATTCATTTATGCCACTAAAGAGAATGAATTTGGGGTGCCCAATCGTTAAAAGAAAAGAGATTATTATTTGAATCCATTTTATCCAAATTAAAAGACAATATTTAATTCTAAAAGTGGTAGAACAAGATGTTGTTCATATGAAACCAAAGCATCAATTCATTTATCCTAATGACGAAAATGAATTTGTGGTGCCCAATCATTAAAAAAAATGAGACTATTATGTGAATCCATGTTATCCTAATTGAAGGATGAACTTTAATTTTAAAAAAAGGTAGAAAGAGAAGTTGTTCTCATGAAACCAAAGCATCAATTTATTTACCTCAATAAGGACAATGAACTTGTGGTGCCCAATCATTAAAAGAAGGAGATTAAAATTTGAATCCGTGTTTATCACGATTGAAAGATGAACTCTAATTCTAATATTGGTAGAAAGCGAAGTTCTTCTTGTGAAACCAAAGCATCAATATCATTTATCTAAAAGAGGAGAATATGTTTATGGTTCATAATCATGAAAACAAATAAGATTACTATGTTAATCCGTGTTTATCTCAATTGATAAACAAACTTTGATTCTAAAAATTGATGGGAAATGAAGTTTATCTTATGAAACCAAAGCATCAATTTATTTACCCCAATGACGAGAATGAATTTTTGTTGCCTAATCATTATAAGAAAGAATATTATTATGTGAATCCGTGTTTATCGCAATTTAGAAATGAACTTTAATTTTAAAAAATGGCAGAAAGAGAAGTTGTTCTTACGAAACCAAAGTATCAATTCATTTATCTCAATGAGAAGAATGAATTTATGGTGCCCAATCATTAAAAGAAAGCAGATTATTATGTGAATCCGTGTTTTTCCTGTTTAAAAGGTGAACTTTAATTCTAAAATTGATAGAAATAGTAGTTTTTCTTATGAAACTGAAGCATCAATATCATTTATCCTAATACGGAGAATATGTTTACTATTCCTAATCATGATAAAGAAGGAGATTATTACATGAATCCATATTTATCCCAATTGAGAGACAAACTTTGATTCTAAAAAATGGTGAAAAGTGAAGTTTTTCTTATAAAATCAAAGCATCATTTCATTTATCCAAATAAGGAGAAAGAATTTGTGGTGCCCAAACATTAAAAGGTAGAAGATTATTATGTGAATACTTGTTTATCCCAAATGAAAGATAAACTTTAATTTTAAAATTGGTAGAAAGAAAAGTTTTTCTTAATAAATGAAAGCATCAATATCATTTATCCTAATGAGGAGAATATGTTTATGGTTCCTAATCATGAAAACAAAGGAGATTGTTACGTGAGTCAGTTTCTATCCCAATTGATATATGAACTTTGACTCTAAAGAATGGTGGAAAGTGATGTTTCTCTGATGAAGCCAAAGCATTAATTCATTTATCCCAATGAGGAGTATGAATTTGTTATATGCAATCATTAAAAGAAATGAAATTATTATGTGTATCCGTTTTTATCCCAATTATGGGAAGTAAAGCTTTTTTTATTAAGCCAAAGCATCAATTCATTTATCCCAAGCCCAGTCATTAAAAGAAAGGATATTGTTATGCGAATCCGTGTTTATTCTAATTGAAAGATGAAATTTAATTTTAAATTATGATAGAAGGAGATGTTCTTATGAAACCAAAGCATCAATTCATTTATCCTGATGAGGAGAATGAATTTGTGGCCCCCAATCATTAAAAGAAAGGAGATTATTATGTCAATCCATATTTATCCTGATTGAAAGATAAACTTTAATTCTAAAATCAGTAGAAAGAGAAGTTTTTCTTATGAAACTAAAGCATCAATATCATTTATCCTAACAACTTTAATTCAAAAAATGGTAGAAAGAGAAGTTTTTCTCATGAAACCATAGCATCAATTCATTTATCCTAATGGGGATAATGAATTTATGGTGCCCAATTATTTCAATAAAGGAGATTATTATATGAATTCGTGTTTATCCTAGTTGAAAGATAAACTTTAATTCTAAAAATGGTAGAAAGAGAAGTTTTTCTTAAGAAACCATTGCATCAATATCATTTATCCAAATAAAGAGAATGTGTTTATGGTTCCCAATCATGAAAACAAAGGAGATTATTATGTGAATCCATGATTATCCTAATTGATAGATGAACTTTGATTCTAAAAAATTGTGGGAAGTAAAGCTTTTCTGATTAAACCAAAGCATCAATTTATTTATCCTAATGAGGAGAATGAATTTGGGGTGCCCAATCATCAAAAATAGGAGATTATTATATGAATCCGTGTTTATCCCGAATGAAAGATGAACTTTAATCTAAAATTGGTTGAAAAAAAAGTTTTTCTTATGAAACCAAAGCATCAATATCATTTATCCTAACGAGGAGAATGTGTTTATGGTTCCTAACCATCAAAACAAAAAAGATTATTATGCGAATCCATGCTTCTCCTAATTGATAGACAAATTTGGATTCTAAAAAATGGAGGGAAGTGAAGTTTTTTCCTATGAAATCAAAGCGTTAATTCATTTATCCCAATGAGGAGAATGAATTTCTAGAGCCCAATCATTAAAAGAAAGGAGATTATTATGTGAATTCATATTTATTCCAATTGAAAGATGAACTTTAATTTTAAAAATGGTAGAAGGAGAAGGCTTTCTTATGAAAACAAAGCATCAATATCTTTTATCCCAACGAAGAAAATGTGTTTATGATTCCTAATTATGAAAGCAAAGGAGATTATTATGTAAATCTGCGTTCGTTTCAATTGATAGACGAACTTTGATTCTAAAACAATGGTAGGAAAGAAGTTTTTCTTCTGAAGCCAAAGCATCAATTCATTTATCTAAATGAAGAGAATGAATTTAGGCTGCCCAATCATTAAAAAAAGGAGACTATTATAAGAATCCATGTTTATTCCAATTGAAAGATGAACTTTAATTTTAAAAATGGTAGAAAGAGAAGGCTTTCTTATGAAATCAAAGCATCAATATCTTTTATCCCAATGAAGAGAATGTGTTTATGATTCCTAATTATGAAAACAAAGGAGATTATTATGTAAATCCGCATTTGTTTCAATTGATAGATGAACTTTGATTCTAAAAAATGGTGGGAAAGAAGTTTTTCTTATGAAACCAAAACATCAATTCATTTATCTAAACGAAGAGAATGAATTTGGGCTACCCAATCATTTAAAAAAAGAGATTATTATGAGAATCCATGTTTATTCCAATTGAAAGATGAACTTTAATTTTAAAAATGGTAGAAAGAGAAGGCTTTCTTATGAAACCAAAGCATCAATATATTTTATCCCAATAAAGAGAATATGTTTATGATTCCTAATTATGGAAACAAAAGAGATTATTATGTAAATACGCGTTTGTTTCAATTGATAGATGAACTTTGATTCTAAAAAATGGTGGGAAGGAAGTTTTTCTTATAAAACCAAAGCATCAATTCATTTATCTAAATGAAAAGAATGAATTTAGGCTGCCCAATCATTCAAAAAAGGAGATTATTATATGAATCCATGTTTTTCCCAATTGAATGAAGAACTTTAATCTAAAATTGGTTGAAAGAGAATTTTTTCTTATGAAACAAAGCATTAATATCATTTATCCCAATGACATGAACGTGTTTATGGCTCCTAATCATGAAAGCAAAGAAGATTATTATATGGATCTGTGTCTATCCTAATTTATTGACGAACTTTGATTTTAAAAAATGGTGGAAAGTGAAGTTTTTCTTATAAAACCAAAGCATCATTTCATTTATCCTAATTAGGAGAATGAATTTGGGGTACCCAACCATTAAAGGAAAGGAGATTATTATGTGAATAAGGGTTTATCCCAATTGGAAGATGAACTTTAATTTTAAAAAATGGTAGGAAGAGAAGTTATTCTGATGAAACAAAAGCATCAATTCATTTATCCCAATAAGGAGAATGAATTATAGTGCCCAGTCATTAAAAGGAAGAAGATTATTACGTGAATGCTCATTTATCCCAATTGATAGATAAACTTTAATTTTGAAAAATGGTGGGAGTGAAGCTTTTCTTGTAAAACCAAAGTATCAATTCATTTATCCCAATGAGAAGAATGAATTTAGGGTGCCCGATCATTAAAAGAAGAAAGACTATTATGAGAATCCGTGTTTATCCTGATTAAAAAATCAATTTTAATACTAAAATTGGTGGAAAGAGAAGTTTTTCTTATAAAACAAAAGCATCAATATCATTTATCCCAATGAGGAGAATGTGTTTCTAGGGCCAAATCATTAAAATAAAAGAGATTATTATGTGAATCTGTGTTTATCACAATTGATAGATGAACTTTGATGCTAAAAGTTGTGAAAAGTGAAGTTTTTCTTATGAAATCAAAGATCAATTCTTTTATCCCAATAAGGAGAATGAATTTGTGGTGCCCAATCATTAAAACAAAAGAGATTATTATGTGAATCTATGTTTATCCCCATTGAAAGATAAACTTTAATTCTAAAAATGTTAGAAAGAGAAGTTTTTCTTATGAAACAAAGCATCAATATCATTTATTCCATGAGAAGAATGCGTTTATGGCTTCTAATCATGAAAACAAAGGAGATTATTATATGAATCCGTGTTTATCCCAATTGATAAATGAACTTTGACTCTAAAAAATGGTGTGAAGTGAAGTTTTTCTTATAAAAGCAAAGCATCATTCTATTTATCCCAATTAGGATAAAGAATTTGGGCTGCCCAATCATTAAAAAAAAGGAGATTATTATTTGAATCTATGTTTATCCCGATTGAAAGATGAGCTTTAATCTAAAATTGGTTGAAATAGGAGTTTTTTATATGAAACAAAAGCATCAATATCATTTATTCCAATGAGGAAAATGTGTTTGTGTTTCCTGATCATGAAAACAAAAGAGACTATTACATGAATCCATGTTTATCTAAATTGATAGATGAACTTTAATTCTAAAAATAATGGGAAGTGAAGTTTTCTTATGAAACCAAAGCATCAATTCATTTATCCCAATGAGAAGAATGAATTTGGGGTGCCTAATCCTTAAAAGAAAAGTGATTATTATGTGAATCCGTGCTTACCCTGATTGAAAGAGAAATTTTTCTTGTGAAACAAAAGCATCAATATCATTTATCCTAATGAGGAGCATGTTTTTATGTTTCC
>JBBYHO010515824.1:0-13357 GCA_038382025.1 Adansonia gregorii | reverse complement strand
AGTAACCATGTTTGTCTTAGCTAACAAATAGACTTTGATTCTAAGGAAAATGGTGAAACAAAAAGCTTTCTTTAGGAAACCAAAGCATCAATAACATGTATCGTAACATTGAAAATGTGTTTGTGGTGGCCAATAACAAAAAGAATGAAAATTACTACAAGTATCCATGTTTGTCTCATTTGACAAACAAACTTTGATTCTAAGGAAAATGGTGAAAGAAAAAGCTTGTTTTGTAAAACCAAAGCATCAATATCATTTATCCCAATGAAAATACGTTTATAGGGGTCAATCACAAAGAAACATTTATTACAAGTATCCATGTTTGTCTCATTTGATAGACGAACTTTGATTCTCAGGAAAATGGTGGGAGGAAACGGTTTTCATGGGAAACCAAAGCATCATTATCATTAATCCCAATGTTAAGAACATGTTTGTGGTGGCTAATCACAAAAAGAATGTAAATTATTATGAGTACCCCATGTTTGTCCAATTTGACAAACAACTTTGATTCTCAGGAAAATGGTGAAAAGAGAAGCTTTTCTTATAAAACCAAAGCATCAATATCACTTAACCAAATGAGGAGAAAATGTTAATGGTAGGCAATCACAAAATGAATGAAAGTTATTTTGAGTATCCACATTTACCTCATTTAATAGATAAACTTTGATTGTGAGGAGAATGGTGGAAAAAAAAAGTTTTCTTGTGAAACCAAAGCATCAATATCATATATCCCAATGAAGAGAACATGTTTGTGGAGGCCAATCACAACAAGAATGGAAATTATTACAACTATTCATGTTTTATCTCCTTTGACAGACAAACTTTGATTTTAAGGAAAATGATGGAAGGAAAAGCTTTTCTTGTAAAACTAAAGCAACAATATCATATATACCAATAAGGAGAACATGTTTATGGGGGCCAATCATAAGAAAAAACTAAAATTATTAAGAGTATCCATGTTTGGCTTATTTGATGGACGAACTTTGATTCTATGGACAATAGTGGAAGGAAAAGCCTTTCTTGCAAGCAAAGCATCAATATCCTATATCCCCGAAGACCAAAAAGTGTTTACGAAGGCCAATCATTGAAAGAATGGAAATTATTACAAATAACCTTGTTTGTCTTATCAAATGGATGAACTTTGATTCTAAGGAAAATAAGGAGAGGAAGAGCTTTGCTTAGGAAAACAAAGCATCAATATCATTTATCCTAACATTGACAACATGTTTCTGACGGCCAAAAACAAAAAAAAATAAATTGCTATGAGTATCCATGTTTATCCTATTTGACAGATGAACTTTGATTTTAAGGAAAATGGTAAAAGAAAAAGCTTTTCTTGCAAAACCAAAGCATCATTACCATGTATCTCAATAAGAAAAATGTCTTATGGAGGCCAGACACAAAAGGAATGGAAATTATTACTAGTATCCATGTTTGCCTTATTTGACAGATGAACATTGATTTTAAGGAAAATGGTAGAAGGAAAAGCTTTTCTTGCAAAACAAAAGCATCATTTCCATGTATCCCAATGAGGAAAACATGTTAACTAAGGCCAGTCATGAAAAGAATGAAAATTGTTACAAGTATCCATGTTTGTCTCATTTGACGGGCAAACTTTAATTGTAAGGAAAATGGTGGAAGGAAAAGCTTTATTCCAAGACCAAAGCATCAACATCATGTATCCTAATGAGAAGAGCGTGTTTATAGAGGCCAACCATAAAAGGAATGGAAATTATTAAGAGTATCCATGTTTGCCTCATTTGACAGATGAACTTTGGTTCTAAGGAAAATGGCAGAAGGAAAAACTTTTCTTGGGAACCAAGGCATCAATATCATTTATCCCAATGAGGAGAATATGTTTATGGAGGCCAAAAGCAAAAAGAATGGAAATTATTATGAGCATCAAGTTTGTCTCATTTGATGGATGAAGTTCGATTCTAAGGAAAATAGTGGAAGGAAAAGCTTTTCTTACAAAACTAAAGCATCAATATCATGTATCCTAATGAGGAAAATCTGTTTATAGAGACCAATCATAAAAAGAACGAAAATTATTATGAGTATCTATGTTTCTCTCATTTGACAAATGAACTTTGATTTTAAGGCAAATGGTGAAAGAAAAGCTTTTCTTGCAAAACCAAGGCATTAATATCATGCATCCCAATGAGGAGAACGTGTTTATGGAGTCCACTCACAAAATGAATGGAAATTATTATGAGTATCGATATTTGTCTCATTTGATAGATGAACTATGATTCTTTTAAAAATGACAGAAGGATAAGCTTTTCTCACAAAACCCGAGCATCAGTATCATGTATCCTTATAAGGAAAAAATGTGTTTATGTGGGCCAATCACAAAAAGAATGGGAATTATTACAAGTAAGCATGTTTGTCCCATTTAATGGACAACTTTGATTCTAAGGAAATGATTAAAGGAAAAGCTTTTCCTGAGAAACCAAGGCATCAATATCATGTATCCCAATGTTGCGAACGTGTTTGTGGTAGCCAATAGCAAAAAAAGTGTAAAATTACTCTAAGTATCCATGTTTGTCCCATTTGAGTGATGAACTTTGATTTAAAGGAAAATGGTGAAAGAAAAAGCTTTTCTTGCAAAACCAAAGCAACAATAGCATGTATCCTAAATGAGGAGAACATGCTTATAGAGTCTAATCACAAAATGAATGGAAATTATAATGAGTATCCATGTTTGTCTCATTTGATGAATGAACTTGGATTCTAAAAAATAGTAAAAGGAAAATCTTTTCTTAGCAAACCAAAGCATCAATGTCATGTATCCCAACATTGAGAACATGTTTATGGTGGCCAATAACAAAAAGAATGTAAATTACTAAGAGTATCCATGTTTGTCCCTTTTGATAGATGAACTTTGATTCTAAGGAAATTGTTGTAAGGAAAATCTTTTCTTTGGAAACCAAATCATCAATATCGTGTATCCCAATGTTAAGAACGTGTTTATTGTGGCTAATCACAAAAACAATGTAAATTATTATGAGTCCCATGATTGTCTTATTTGATAGACAAACTTTAGTTCTAAGGAAAACGGTAGAAAGAAAAGCTTTTCTTGCAAAATAGATGTGATCCAGCTAGTGCAAGACAGCTTAGAGGATGTTCCAAAGGACGACATAGATAATGTTTCAAAGGACTTCCAAGTGCTGAATAGACCTCTTACATAAGCTTGGGCTAAACAACTACAATAAGCAGTGCAAAGATTGATCAATAAGCTATTCATGCAAGAAGCTGAAGATGGAGATGGCATGGACATGGACTTCAAAGAGGAAGTTCAATTAGCCACACTTAGTTAACTTGCTCCAAGCTTAAGAGCAAGTTATTTAGTGATTGGGCTAAATGTTGATATTGAGGCTTATCCTTTTTTTACTTGTGTGTCATACCTTTTCAACAAGTGGCACATGCCTGTCATATGTTATTTTAATTGTTTTAAGTATCTATATCAAGGGCCATGCATTGGGACACTAGTTATCAGGTTTAGCGCTTTGTTTTGACATTTTAATTGGCCACCTAAAGGCCTATATGAGTTTTACTTGGTATGATGTCTTAGGGTTTTGTCTTTTGGCTATAAATAGTCTGTTACAATTATAAGACTGGTTTTTAGTTTTTTTCTTTGGATGATTAATACAAGTAGTCTTCTTGGTGAGGCAAATTCCTTTTGAGTTTATCTTTGGACTTCATCAGAACTTATCAAGGTTAATTTGAGCTTGTTGCATTCAACTTTTGGCATTCTTGGTTTGCAATTGATACTGAAGCTTTGGGTCAAGTTTCCAATTCCCTTAGTATTCTTGGTTTGTGTTTTGTAGATTTAAATTGTCGAGCCAAAAATCCTAGTTTGTTTCTTTCTTCTTTTTTGGGTTTCTAGTCTTTATCCAAATTGTTATTTAAGGGCTCTAGGACATCATTCTTTGGTTTTTCGCATCAAAAACCAAAGCATCAATATCATGTACCCTAACGAGGAGAACATGTTTGTGGTGGACAATCACAAAACAAGTGGAAATTATTCTGAGTATCCATGTTCGTCTCATTTGACAAACGTACTTTGATTCTAAGGAAAATAATGGAAAGAAAAGCTTTTCTTGCAAAACCAAAGTATCAATATCATATATCCTAATGAGTAGAACATGTTCGTGGAGCCTAATCATAAAAGAATAGAAATTATTATGAGTATCCGTGCTCGTCTTATTTGACAGATGAACTTTGATTTAAAGGAAAATGGTGGAAGGAAAAGTTTTTCTTGCGAAACCAAAGATAAATATCATATATCCCAATGAGAAAAACATGTTATGGAGGTTAATCACAAAAAAATGGAAATTATTATATCCATTTTTGTCTCATTTGATGGATAAACTTTGATTCTAAGGAAAATGGTGAGAGAAAAACTTTTCATGGGAAACCAAAGTATCAATCTTGTTAATCCCAATGTTAAAAATGTGTTTGTGGTGGCTAATCAAAAAAATAATGTAAATTATTATGAGTACCCATTTTTGTCCCATTTGACAGATGTCATAATGTGGCCCAGATACAACTTGACCAAGCTTGACTTAAATGGCCTTCGCTTCTATATTTGTTAACATATCACTATTTTATATTCTCTTATTCCTCTAGGCCGTATCATTATTGACATTTTTATTTTTGAGGATTAGGTGGTCGAGACAAATCACTCACTCGACTTAACCTTAAATAGTTATTGCGAAATGACTAATTTTTGGAGTCTTCACCAATCTATTTGGGTTAGGTGAGATTGGTCACCTATTAGAGTTCGTATTTCGAGGGTTACGAAACTTTAGAATACGTATCTGAGGCCCGCAATCATACCAGAGATCATAAAAAGGTCCAGGAGTAGGTTAAAATCACATGTAAGGATCGACCCTCTCATGATGATCGAAAATTGGTACCTAATTACGTGTTAACTTGAATTTTAATTTTTATTTGGTTTCAACATATAACATTTAATTATAACTCCTATGAATAATATTTTATTTAAAATTATTTTGAGAAAAGTTGGGTTTTATTATTTTTAAAAGTCTTAAAATCATTCGTACCCTCTTGGAGAACCAACAAAACATGAATTCTTACTCGCACCCCACTAGAAAGCCTATGGAATATGAAAGGTATTATTTTTCCAAAATTGAAAAATCCTAAATTCTTATTTGAAAAGAATGTCTTGCTATTAAAATAATCTGTAGAACCCTTCGCATATTCTATTAGGAATTCTAATATTAATTTAATTAGGAGATATTGCCTTTATTATGGAAGAAACTGATTTTATTAAAAATACGAGCCTCAAGACCTACAAATGATCCGAAGTGACAACCCTATTCCTAATTTGTACTTTCAACATGAAAGTATCACAATATTCACACAGGACTTGGTTTTAATGCAAAATTACAAAAATACCCTTGAGTATACCTTTGACATGGACGTATCCCGGTGACCCTTACAAGACTAAAAAATGCTTGAAAAAGGATAATTGTATCCTAAATATGCACCTTCAGCATAAAAGCATCCCGATGCTTATCTAAGCTTGACTTTAGGTAAAATTATAAAAATATCGCTGGGGTATACCTGCGACATGAAAGTATCTTGGTATCCTAATGGACAAAAAATGACAATCAACTAATGAATCTATCCTAAATATGTACCTTTAGCCTAAAAGCATCTTAGGGAGAAAATTTACCAAAATACCCTTAGGGTATACGTTCGACGGGGAAGTAGCCCAATAACCCCTATGGACCTTAAAATGACCTTCGAAGGCTATATTAATTCTAAAAATTTACCTTTGGCATAAAAGCATCATGATGAAAACAATTATCAAAATGCCCTAGGGTATATCTTCGAAGTAAAAGTATCTCGGTAACCCTAATGGACTTTAAAATGATCTTGGAAGGCTAAACTAATCCAAAATATTCACCTTTGGCATAAAAGCATCCTGATAAAGAAAATTACCAAAAATTGCCCTTAAGGTATGCCTTCGACATTAAAAGTATCTTGGTAATCTTAATGGACCTTAAAATGATCTTGGAAGGCTAAACTAATTCTAAATATTCACATGTGGCAAAAAAGTATCATGCCGAAAAAAATTACCAAAATGCCCCTAGGGTATACTTTCGACGTCAAAGTATCTCGGTAACCCTAATGGGCACTATAATGACAATGAAATGATGAATTTACCCTAAATGGGGAAACTAAAATTCAAATTTTGGCTTAAAATGCAAAAAAATTATAATTAAGCCTCTAAAGTTTTAAAAAGTGCATTTCGTACCGCACAAAAAATTGAAAGGATAAAAAAGTTTTGAAATTTTTATACCCCTAAGAAAGGCCATAGGACTACTAGAAATTTTTAAAAGAGATAAATTTGAACATTTTACCCCCTAAAGACTAAAATTTGCTATTTAGTCCTTAAACTTTTTTAAATTTTCATTTTTAGTGCCTACATAATAAAGTAACCTAAAAATCATAAAAATCACATGAAAATATGATGAAGAATGCAAAAAATATATTAACAAGAATTTGGCCAAACACTTTAGCCTTAAAACAAAATTTTTTTACATTTGCATGATAACCCTTAAACTTTATAAAACTACATTTTGACCTCTATATGATAAAACATCACAAAACATCATAACCAATCATTAAACCAACTAAGAATCCACAAAAAAATGGCAAGAATACGTACAAAGGTTTGGCCAAGCACATTTAGGCATAAAGCATAATTTTTCATATTTTGCAATTTAGTCCATGAACTTTTTAAAATTACAAAATGACCCCTAAATCATTGAAAATACTTAAAACATGCTTACAAAATCATAATTAAGAAATCTCACGGCTTACAAAGCTCTCGGCCAAGCCAAAAAACCATATAAAAACTTTTACAACTTTTGTAATTTAGTCTCTATATTTACTAATATTGCAAAGTAATCTAAAAATCATGAAATGAAAACAAAAATAAACACAAAATCATTATTATCAACTCCAATTAGATTTGGTCAAGGTGGAAAATAACAAATCTAAACATGTTTTGATAAGAAAAATCATAGAAATAAACATAAATGATTATTACTAATTTTAAACCAAAGTTAAATTATAAACTAAATATAATAATATTCTAATCAACATATGAATATCAAAATAACATAAAAAAATCAACATAAATATAAGAATATCAAAGTCATAACAACAACATATAATAAGATTAACTTTAGGGATTTTATTATTTATTTAGTTATTAAGTTTGATTTGATTTAGGAAACTTTATTTGATTTAAATATATTATTGTTGTCTTATTATGAGCGATTTCATGAATGGCATCATCCATTTCTAGAGATTTTGTGAGATATTTATCTGCAAAATTATATTGTATAAAATTCCATATGATCAATTTAATTTAATCAAACAATAAAAGTAATTTTTAATTTACAGGAAAAAATAAAAAAATAAAAAACTCACAAAATTTTGCGAGAAAACCCTTACTGAGAAAAATTATCATATGCAAAAAAATATCAAACTCATAAAATAAATTAAATTTTTACAAACTGATTTAATAGGGATTAAACAATGGTATTTAAAGAATTTTAAAAATTATAAACACCAAAAATCTTATCAAAAAATTTACGGAGTAAAAAACTTCATATCTTAGAAACAGAAAAATTTTGAAAGAAAATGCAAAACTTATGAAATAAAATGAATTTTTCACAAATGATTTAATTTGAATTAAACAAAAATATTTGAAGAATTTTAAAAATTAAAAACTCAAAATCTTCTTTAAAAAAATTACGAAGTAGAAAATTCTGTATCTCGATAATAAAAAAATTCTAACACTCATAAAATAAATTGAATTTTTTAAAACTAATTCAATATGATTTAAAAAAAAATGATGCTTAAAGAATTTTGAAAATTATAAACTTAGAAAAATCTTCTCAAAAGAATTTACGAAGCAAAAAATTTTGTATCTTGGAAATAGGAAAAATTCTAAAAAAATGCAAAACAAATAAAATAAATTGAATTTTTCAAAACTGATTTAATATAAATTAAATAATAATATTTAATGAATTTTAAAAATTATAAACTGAGAAAAATCCTTTCAAAAAAAATTTACGGAGAAAAAAATTTTGTGTTTTGGAAACGAAGGAAATATTATAAGAAAATGCAAAACTCATAAAATAAAATGAATTTTGAAAAATTGATTTAATATGAATTTATTAAAGGTATTAGAAGAATTTAAAAAATTATAAATTCAGAAAAGTCCCCTTGAAAAAATTTACGGAGTAAAAAACTCTCAATCTTGGAAAAGTAGAAACTTAGGAAAGTGAATACAAAACTCATAAAATAAAATAAATTTTTCAAAACTGTTTTAATATAAATTAAATAATAATATTTGAAGATTTTTTAAAAATTAGAAACTCAGAATAGTCTTCTCAAAAAATTTATGAAGTAAAAAACCCCATATTTTGGAAACAAAAAGAAAATGTAAAACTTATAAAATAAAATAAATTTTAAAAAACTAATTTATTGGTAATTAAAAGTAAATTTTTAAATAATTTTGAAATTTAAAACCTGAGAAAATTCCACTAAAAATTTTACAGATAATGAAAAACACATATTTTACAACCAAAAATAATTCAAAAATATGTTTAAATTTTATAAAAATGATTTTTATTCATCACATTAACGAAAATATTAATTTAGCAGGATCTGGATCAAACCTATCATTGATTTGAGATATTGATAAGGTGAATACCTAGTCTATTCAATGCTAGGCATAATTAGTATAAGGACCTCAAAAATGCTCTTTTCATCCTATAAATCTTAAGGTGTATAAAGTTTCATGTTTGATTTTTTAATCAGGATGATAGAAACTCCATTTAACTTAGGTTGATCTATGCCAGAAGCAGACCTACGTCAAGATAACCCTTCCCTTCTTAAAAACCCTTTGTGAGTACAAAAATAAAGATGAAAATTTAAAATCTGAAGCAATTTATATCAAAAAAATTTTAGGAGTGTGATACTCGAGGTACTACAAAAAATTCAAAATTAAATATAAAAATAGAAAACTTGACACCGTGTGGTATAAAATGCCAATATTAATTTTTTCTTGATTATTTCTGATTTTTAAAAGTGCATATCGGCATAAATACCACACTAGTATCGATAAAGACATACCATAATCAACTTCCCAAGTTTAACAAAAAATTTTTGAAAATTTTCTAAAAATGAGAAGTTTGATTGTAATAACATCTACATAAACAAATTTCAAAATTTCAAAAGTATAGGGTTAAAAGCTAATTATTTTACCTTGAATTCATCTTTTTTATCTAACATTTATTCTGTATGACCCTTGAGATGGTGCTAATTTTGTCACGTGCACCTACGATCATTTAATCACATTTAAATAGGTCTTGAAAATGTAAATTCCCTTTGAAAAAATTTACCTCTGGCGGAAAAGTGCCTTAATTTTATATCTCAAATGTTTTTGGACAAATAAGGAAGGGGGCTCGAACAAAATTAGGTGTCTACAACAAATGAAATTTGTCAAAGGAAAATGATGAAAAGAAAAGCCTTTTTTGTAAAACTAAAGCATCAATAACATGTATCTTAATGAGGAGAACATGTTTATGGTGGATAATCACAAAATGGGGGGAAATTGTTGTGAGTATCCACTTTTGTCTCGTTTAACAAATGAACTTTGACTCTAAGAAAATGGTGGAAGGATGAACTTTGATTATAAGGAAAGTAGTGGAAGAAAAAGCTTTTCTTGGAAAACCAAAGCATTAATATCATGTATCCCAATAAGGAAAGCATATTTATGGAGGTCAATCACAAAGACAATGGAAACCATTACGACTATCCATGTTTATCTCATTTGATGGATGAACCTTGATTCGAAGGAAAATGGTGAAAAAAAAGCTTTTTGAAACCAAAGCATTAATATCATATATCCTCATGAGGAGAATGCATTTATGAAGGCCAATCATAAAAGAATAAAAATTATTACGAGTATCCATGTTTGTCTCATTTGACAGATGAACTTTGATTTGAAAGAAAATGATGGAAAGAAAACTTTTCTTGGTAAACCATAACACCAATATCGTGTATTCCAATGATTAGAATGCATTTATGGTGGCCAATCATAAAAAGAATGAAAGTTATTTTGAGTATCCATATTTGTCACATCTGACTGATGAACTACAATTCTAAGGAAAAGATAATAAAAAAGCTTTTCATGGGAAACCAAAGCATCAGTATCATGTATCCCAATGATGAAAATGCATTTATCGTGGCCAATCATAAAAAGAATGTAAATTATTATGAGTATCCATGTTTTTCCAATTTGATAAATTAAGTTTGATTTTTAAGAAAATAGAGGAAGCAAAAGTTTTTCTTGTGAATCCAAACCATCAATATCATGTATCCCAATTAGGAGAACATGTTTATGGTGTCTAATCACAAAAAGAATGGAAATTATTAAACTATCCATTTTTGTCTCATATGATAAATGAACTTTGATTCTAAGGCAAATGATAGATAAAAAAGCTTTTCATGGGAAGCCAAAGCATCAATATCATGTATCTCAAAGGAAATAACATGTTTATGGCAGCCAATAGCAAAAAGAATGGAGATTATTATGAAAATCAATGTTTTTCGCATTTGATAGATGAACTTGGATTCTAAGGAAAATGGTGGAAGGAAAAGTTTTCTTAGGAAATCAAAGCATCAATATCATGTATTCTAACATTGAGAATGGGTTTATGGTGGCCAATCATGAAAGAAATTCAAATTATTATAAGTATTTATGTTTGGCCTATTTAACGATGAACTTTGATTCTGAAGAAAATGGAGGAAAGAAAAACTTTTCATAGGAAACCTAAGCATCAATACCGTGTATCCTAATAAGGCAACATATTTATGGATGCCAATCACAAAATGAGTTGAAATTATTATGATTATCCATGTTTATCCCATTTGACAGATTAACTTTGCTTCTAAAAAAAATGGTAGAGAGAAACACTTTGCTTGTGAAACCAAAGCATCAATATCATGTATCCCAATGAGGGGAATGTGTTTAGGATGCCCAATCACAAAAAGAAATGACATTATTACGAGTATCTATGTTTGACTTATTCGACGGATAAACTTTAATTCTAAGGAAAATGTTGGATGAAAAAGCTTTTCACCGGAAACCAAAGCATCAATATTATGTATCCCAATGTTAAGAACGTGTTTAAGGTGGCCAATCAAATAAAGAATGTAAATTATTACGACAATTCATGTTTGTCCAATTTGATAGACGAACTTTGATTCTAAGAAAAATGGTGAAAGTAAAAGCTTTTCTTGGAAAACCAAAGTATCAATATTGTGTATCCCAATGTGAAAAACGTGTTTATGGAGGCAAATCACAAAAAGAAAGGAAAATATTACAAGTATCCATGTTTATCTCATTTGATGGATGAACTTTGATTTTAAGGAAAATGATGGAATGAATAGCTTTTCTTGCAAAACCAAGGCATCAACATCGTGTATCTAAATGAGGAGAACGTGTTTATCAAGGCCAATCACAAAAAGAATGAAAATTATTATGAGTATCCACGTTTGTCTCATTTAACAGTCGAACTTTGATTCTAAGGAAAATAGTGAAAAGAAAAGCTTTTCATGCGAAACCAAAGCATCTATATCATGTATCCCAGTAAGGAGAACATGTTTATGGAGGCTAATCACAAAAAGAATGAAAGTTATTACGAGTATCCATGTTTGTCTCATTTGATAGATAAACTTTGGTTATAAGGAAAATGGTGGAAGGAATAGCTTTTCTTAGGAAACCAAAGCATCAATGTCGTATATCTCAATGTTAAAAATGTGTTTATGGTGGCCAATCACAAAATAAATGTAAATTATTACAAGTATCCATGTTTGTCCTCATTGACAAATGAATTTTTGCTCTAAGGAAAATAGAGGAAGAAAAAGCTTTTTCTGCAAAACCAAAGCCCTAATATCATGAATCCTAATATGGAGAACATTTTATGGTGGCCAATTAGATGAAGAATTAAATTTATTTTGAGTATCCATATTCGTTTCATTTGTTGGATAAACTATGATCCTAAGGAAAATGGTGGAAAGAAAGCTTTTCTAGGGAAACCAAAGCATCAACATCGTGTATCCCAATTATGAGAACGTATTTATGGTGGCTAGTCACAAAAAGAATGTAAACTACTACGAGTATCCATGTTTATCCCATTTGACCGATGAAGTTTGATTCTAAAGATGGTGGAAACAAGAGCTTTTCTTGTGAATCCAAAGCTTCAATATTATGTATCCCAATGAGGAAGACATGTTTTGGTGGCCAATCATAAAAAGAATGGAAATTATTATGACTATCCATGTTTGTCTCATTTTGCAGATGATAACTCTATAAAATAAAGTTCTTTGTCTCATTATTCATATTAAATTAGCTAACTTTTAAAGATTTTTATTTAAATTAGTATTATTTTATTTATTTTTAGTAGTTTTAGTATTTTTTATTTTACTTTCCTTATTTTTTAATTGCTTAGTTATTTAAATAATTTCCATATTTTTGTAGGTTAAAACCTAAAGGACTTTCCAAATGTGTAACATCTTAATCAAGAAGTAAAGTGATCTCAATCAATCCAAGTGATTAAGTTTGGCAATTTTCATAAATAATATTTTCAAGCTACTTGGAGACCAAGTTTTTACCTTTAGGGTTTTGTCTATAAATAGGAATCTTAGTACTACACTTAACATAACAAAGACAATCCCAGATATTCAATAGCTTTATTTTTCTGTAGTTACTGAAAGAGGAGAGAAGCCAATATAATATTCAAGAAGTTAGAAAGATTCTGGAGAAGCTTGAAGATTAAAGATATTAGACCTTTTAGTGGTGAATGAAATCAAGAGGGGGTGAATTAATTTCTCAAAATTTTGATAAATTAAAATTTTGATAGAAAAACTTGAGAAATCTAAACAATAAACTTTTGGAGTGCGATTTAGTGAATGAAAATAAACAATCAAGGAAAAGGTAAAAAAGAAGCAAACTAAATGATTTATAGAGGTTCAGCCTCAATTGCCTACGTCCTCTACCTCAGCCTCACTTACCTCGGATTTTCACAATTCACTAACTTGAATTGTTTACCTTTCAAAGAAAAGGTATAACCTTTACACTCCTATCTTTCAAGGCTAAGATAGTACCCCCTATCTTTTATGGCTAAGATAGAACCCTCTCTCTACTTTTCAATGGCTAAGTTGTAACCTTCTCTACTTTTCAATGGCTAAGTAGTAACCTCCCCTTTTTACAAGGATTTGAGTGTAAACAAATAAAACC
>JBBYHO010515793.1:0-19264 GCA_038382025.1 Adansonia gregorii | reverse complement strand
GAAGCACGAACTATAATAGAAAAAAATAATGAAATTATGAGATTAAAAGATAGATTACACCTAACTTTCAAGAACCAAAGCTCTGATACCTAATAATGCGAACCTTAGGATGAAAACACAAACCAAAACCCGATTGGATGGAATTAGAACCCTAGGATCATCTTCAAAGTCAAGCAAAAAGAACTTGACCCCAATCATACCTACTGATTAGAACCGAAGTTATAACAATCTTGATCACCACCAGTTACCCTGATAAAATCAAATGCAGTTCTTGTTTAAAGAATAAATAAGAAGTTCTTTCAAAGTAAGAAAAACTCTCAAGTATGATTTTTATATTCCAATCTCCTAAATTACATGAATAAGACTCCCTTCTATAGGCCAAAAATCTGTAGAACCTTAACTGAATAAGGAAATCCTAATCAATAAGGAAAAGTTTATTCCTAATCCTAATCCTAACCTGATTAGGACTTATCTAAACAACTTAAAATCCTAAACAAAATCCTAATCAATAAAGATAAAGTCTATTTCTTATCATAATCTAATTAGGAATTATCTAAATAAATTAAAAACATGAAAAGTCAAAAAAATCAAAAAAATCTGAAATCCTAATCTATAGGCCCATGAATACTTGCAAATTAGGCTCCATTCATCTTAGAACTATGAATTCAGCTCCAAGCTTTATTCATCTTTTCTTTTTAGCCTCAACACAATGTAGAAAAGTGATCAATCTTGGCAATGTATTTGATTTATTTTGAACAGCCTCCTTTGCTTGCATTTCCATGATTAGTCCTTGCAAAGTTTGCTCCATGCGTTTAGTCTTTGCCCTAGTCATTGCACCTCCAATTTCTTGCAAAAGATCATAAGAATGGTTGGAAATAGGTGTTTATGCATGTTGATCTCCGTAAAATGTCATTTATCCCAATGAGGAGAATGAGTTTATGGTGCCTAATCATGAAAATAAAAGAGATCATTATGTGAATATGTGTTTGTCCTAATTGAAATAGAAACTTTAATTCTAAAAAATGATAAGAAGATAAGCTTTTCTTATGAAACTAAAGCATCAATGACATTTAACCTGATAACTAGAACGAGTTTACAATGCCCAATCATGAACAAAAAGGTGATTATTGCATGAATCTATGTTTTTTCTAAATTGACAAATGAATTTGATTCTATAAAAAGGTGGGAAGAGAAGTTTTTCTGGTGTAACCAAAGCATCAATGTCATCTATCCCAATGAGTAGAATGAGTTTACAGTACCTAATCATGAAAAGAAAAAGAGATTATTATGTGAATCTATGTTTATCCAAATTGACAAATAAAATTTTATTCTAAAAAATGGCGGGAAGAGAAGCTTTCGATATGAAATCAAAGTATCAATGCTATTTATCCCAATAAGCAGAATGAGCTTATGGTGCCCAATCATGAAAAAAAACAAAATTATTATGTGAATTCAAGTTTATCCTATCTCATAAACAAACTTTAATTCTAAACAATGATCAAAAGATAAGCTTTTCCTATGAAACAAAAACATCAATGTCATTTATCCCAATGAGTAAAAAAAGCTTATAGCGCCTAATCATAAAAAAAAAGGAAATTATCATGTGAATCCGTGTTTAACCAAATTGACAAATGAGCTTTGATCCTAAAAAATGGTGGGAATAGATGTTTTTCATGTGAAACCGAAGCATAATGTCATTTATCCTAATGAGGAGAATGAGTTCATGGGGCCTAATCAGGAAAAGAAAAGAGATTATTTTGTGAATTTGTGATTGTCCCAATTGACAGAAAAACTTTAATTCTAAAAAATGATCAAAAGAGAAGCTTTTCTTATGAAACCAAAGCATCAATGTCATTTATTCTAATGAGTAGAATAAGTTCATAGTGCCCAATCATGGAAAGAAATGAGATTATTACATGAATCCGTGTTTATCCAAATTGACAAACGAATTTTGATTCTAAAAAATGGTGGGAAGAGAAGTTTTTCTTATGAAACCAAAGCATCAATATCAATTATCCCAATAAGTAGAACGAGTTTACAATGCCCAAACATGGCAAGAAAGGCGATTATTATGTGAATCCATGTTTATCCAAATTGACAAATGAACTTTGATTCTAAAAAATGGTGGGAAGAGAAGCTTTTCATATGAAAGCAAAGCATCAATGTCGTTTATCCCGATAAGGAGAAAAAGTTTATGGTGCCCAATCATGAAAAGAAAAAAGATTAATATATGAGTCTAGGCTTGTCCTAACTGACAAATGTACTTCGATTCTCAAAAAAAAAATCGAAAGAGAAGCTTTTTTTATGAAACCAAAGCATTAATGTAGTTTATCTCAATGAAGAAAATGAGTTTATGGTGCCCAATCATTAAAAAAAAGATTATTATGTGAATCCGTGTTTATCCCAATTGATAAAAAACTTTAATTCTAAAAAATGATTGGAAGAGAAGCTTTTCTTATGAAACCAAAGCATGAATGTCATTTATATAATAAGTTTACAGTGCCCAGTCGTGGAATGAAAGGAGATTGTTGCATGAATCCGTGTTTATCCAAATTGACAAACGAATTTTGATTCTAAAAAGTAGTGCTAAGAGAAGTTTTTTCTTATGAAACTAAAGCATTAATTTCATTTATCTCAATAAGTAGAACGAGGTTAGAGAGCCCAATCTTCAAAAGAAAGGAGATTATTACGTGAATTTTTTTATCCAATTTGACAAACAAACTTTGATTCTAGAAAATGGCATGAGGAAAAGCTTTTTATATGAAACCAAAGCATCAATGTCAATTATTCCAATAAAGAGAATGGGTTTATGATGCCTAATTGTGAAAAGAAAAGGTATTAATATGTGAATTCGTGTTTGTCCCAAGCAATAGACTAACATTAATTCTAAATAATTATCGGTTGATGGAAACATGGAGAGCTAAGTAAGATGATGAAGGTGTTGAAAAACAAAAAATGTGAGTGATAGAGTAGTAAGTTATACCAACAAAACTTCAACTTTGGCCAAAGCAGTAGAGATGGCTTGAATTTCCCTCTTTTCCTTGTTGTAAATAAGCAAGAAAAAGAGAGAAACAATGAGGTTTTGGTTCTGGTATGGATGAGTGTGAATTTCAAAATGTGTAAAGGTTGAGAGTGAGTGTTTTGGGGCTATTTTTGGCTGATGGGTGAAGAGCTACGGATTTTGTTTTTTTGATGTATGAATGTGATTTTGGAAGCTGAAACAAGCTGGAATCTAACCTTTTTTTTGCTGAGATGGAAATGGTCTATTTATACTAGCCATTTGGAGCCAAATTGAAGGTGTTTTTGGCCATTTCTCAAAGAAGGACAAGGTGATGTCAGCATGGTGTCTATAGAGTGGCTGTAGGAGGTAGCTTGCTACCAATATGATGAGCATAGGGTGGCTAGTTTAAATGCTGAAATGCTTTTCTAGCAAATAGGGTGGCTGATAGTGATATTGGTTAACAAGTTAGAGAGTAAGGTGATCATGTGATGTTGACCTTTTTGATCCAATTTAGACTTAAAAAAATGTCATGATTAATTCAAAAGTCCTAATTCGTAATTTGACATGTGTTTTAATCTTTTTTATGCAAAGAAACGAGTTAAAATCGAGTTTTGAATTAATAGTGGATGAGTTAAAAGTGCCCGGACCATGAAAATGGCCTGCATGTATCAATACATTGCATACTGTATCGATACATTTGGTCCAAAAACCTTGATGGTATCGATACAATAAACATCGTATAGATACAATTATCATTATATCGATACTATGAACTATTGTATCGATGCTATAAACCATTGTAATGATACTATAAACCACTGTATCAATACATGTTGATATGTATCGATACATTTCTTTATAGAATGCATGTTTTGGTCCTGGCATGGCCTAGTATCGATACATGAGGTTCTGTCTCAATACAGAGGCTTATGTATTGATACATCTACATGTTGTATCGATACAAATGGGGACATTTCAAATTTTTGGCACATTGGAGCATTGTATCAATACATGAGAACCATGTATCGATACATTCAAGTAAAATTTTGAATTTTCTCATATCTTTTGTCCTCGGATACCTTGGACTATGTCATTTGATGCCACATCTTTGCATTTACCTTTGACATGATCATCGCCTCCTTTTACATCCATGCTCTAGATTACTAAAAATTAGCCTAGACAAAATAAGGTGTCAACAAATTCGTGTTTATCCAAATTGAACAAACAAATTTTGATTCTAAAAAATAGTGGGAAGAGAAGTTTTTCTTATCAAACCAAAGCATCAATGTCATTTATCCGAATGAGTAGAACAAGTTTACAGTGCTCAATCATGAAAAGAAAGGAGATTATTATGTGAATCCGTATTTATCCAAATTGATAAATGAATTTTGATTCTAAAAAATGATGGGAAGAGAAGTTTTTCATATGAAACCAAAGCATCAATATCATTTATCCTAATGAGTAGAATGAGTTTACAGTTGCCAATCATAGAAAAAAAAGAGATCATTACGTGAATCTGTATTTATGAAAATTGATAAATGAACTTTAACTCCAAAAATAGTGGGAAGAGAAGTTTTTAATATGAAACCAAAGCACCAATATCATTTATCCTAATGAGAAGAATGAGTTTATAGTGCCTAACCATGAAAGAAAAGGAGATTTTATGTGAAACCGTGTTTATCCAAATTGACAAATAAACTTTGACTTAAAAAAATGGTTTGGAGAGAAGTTTTTGATATGAAACCAAAGCATCAATGCCATTTATCCCAATGAGTAGAACGAGTTTACAATGGCCAATCAGGGACAGAAAGGAGATTATTACGCGAATCTGTGTTTATCCAAATTGATAAACGAACTTTGATTCTAAAAAATGGTGGGAAGAGAAGTTTCTTATATGAAACCAAAGCAGCGATGTGTTTTATCCCAACAAGGAGAATGAGTTTATGTTGCCCAATCATGAAAAGAAAGGAGATTATTATGTGAATCTGTGTTTGTCCTAATTGATAGAGAAACTTTGATACTAAAAAATGATCGAAAGAGAAGCTTTTTTATGAAACCAAAGCATCAATGTCATTTATCCCAATGAGTAGAACAAGTTTATGGTGCCTAATCATGAAAGGAAAGGAGATTATTACGTGAATTTATGTTTATCCAAATTGACAAACGAATTTTGATTCTAAAAAAAATAATGGGAAGATAAGTTTTCCTTATGAAACCAATGCATCAGTGTCATTTATCCCATTGAATAGAACAAGTTTACAATACCAACTCATGAAAAGAAAAAAGATTATTACATGAATTTGTATTTACCCAAATTGGTAAATGAATTTTGATTCCTGAAATTGGTGGTAAGAAAAGTTTTTCTCACGAAACCAAAGCATTAATTTCATTTATCCCAATGAGTAGAACGAGTTTACAGTGCCTAATCATGAAAAGAAAGGAGATTATTACGTCAATCCATGCTTACCCAAGTTAACAAATGAACTTTGACTATAAAAAATGGTGGGAAAAGAAGTTTTTCATATAATCCAAAGCATCAATGTCATTCTACCCAAAGAGTAAAACAATTTTACAATGCCCGATCATGGAAAAAAAGGAAACTATTACGTGAATCCATGTTTATCCAAATTGACAAACGAATTTTGATTCCAAAAAATGGTGGAAAGAGAAGTTTTTCGTATGAAACCAAAGCATCGATATCATTTATCCCAATGAGGAGAATGAGTTTATAGTGCCCAATTAAGATAAGAGATGAGATTATTATGTGAATCCATGTTTGTCCATTTGATCGAGGACTTCTATTCTAAAAAAAGATCGAAAGAGAAGTTTTTCTTATGAAACCAAAGCATCAATGTCATTTATCCCAATGAGGAGAATGAGTTTATGGTGCCCAATCATGGAAGGAAAGAAGATTATTATGTGAATCCAAGTTTGTCCTAATTGACAGAGAAAGTTTAATTCTAAAAAATGATCAAAAGAGAAGCTTTTCTTATAAAACCAAAGCATCAATATCATTTATCCCAATGAATAGAAAGAGTTTATAGTGCCCAATCCTGAAAAGAAAAGAGAATATTATGTGAATCCATTTTTATCCAAATTGATAAACAAATTTTGATTCTAAAAAATGGCAGGAAGAGAAGTTTTTCATATGAAACCAAAGCATCGATGCCATTTATCCCAATGATTAGAATGCGTTCACAGTTGCCAATTAGGGAAAAAAAAGAGACTATTATGTGAATCTATGTTTATGCAAACTAACAAACGAACTTTGACTCCAAAAATTATGGGAAAAGATGTTTTTCATATGAAACCAAAGCATCAATGTCATTTATCCTAATGAATAGAACAAGCTTACAGTGCCTAATCATGAAAAGAAAGGAGATTTTACATGAAATGATGTTTATCCAAATTGATAAATGAACTTTGACTCTAAAAATTGGTGGGAAGAGAAATTTTTCATATGAAACCAAAGCATCAATGTCATTTATCCCAATGAGTAGAACTAGTTTACAATGGCCAATCATGGAAAGAAATGAGATTATTACGCAAATCCATGTTTATCCAAATGGACAAACAAACTTGATTCTAAAAAATGGTAGGAAACGAAGTTTTTCATATGAAACCAAAGCATCAATGTCATTTATCCCAACAAGGAGAATGGGTTTATGGTGCCCAATCATGAAAAAACAAGAGATTATTATGTGAATCCGTGTTTATCCTAATTGACAGTGAAACTTTGATACTAAAAAAAAATGATCAAAAGAGAGCTTTTCTTATGAAACTAAAGCATCAATATCATTTATCCCAATGAGTAGAATGAGTTTACAGTGCCCAATCATGAAAAGAAAAGAGATTATTACGTGAATCTGTGTTTACCCAAACTGACAAAAAAATTTTGATTCTTAAAATTGGTGGTAGGGAAGCTTTTTTTTATGAAACCAAAGCATTAATTTCATATATCCCAATGACTATAACTAGTTTACAGTGCCTAATCATGAAAAAAAGGAGATTATTACGTGAATCCATGTTTATCCAAATTACCAAATGAACTTTGACTCTAAAAAATGGTGGGAAAAAAGTTTTCATATGAATCCAAAGCATCAATGTCATTCTTCCTAAACAGTAAAACAATTTTACAGTGCCCAATCATGAAAAGAAAGTAGATTATTATGTAAATCTATGTTTATCCAAATTGACAAAAAAATTTTAATTCTAAAAAATGGTGGGAAGAGAAGTTTTCCATTTGAAAGCAAAGCATCAATGTCATTTATCCTAATAAAGAGAATGAGTTTATGGTGGTGCCCAATCAAGACAAGAAAGGAGATTATTATGTGAATCCATGTTTGTCCCATTTGACGGAGGAACCTTTATTCTAAAAAATGATGGAAGGAGAAGCTTTTCTTATGAAACCAAAGCATCAATTTCATTTATCCCAATGAGGAGAATGCGCTTATGGTGCCCAATCATGGAAGGAAAGGAATTATTATGTGAATCCGTATTTGTCCTAATTGATAGAGAAACTTTGATTCTAAAAAATGATCAAAAAAGAAGCTTTTTTTATGAAACCAAAGTATCAATATCATTTATCCCAATGAATAGAACAAGTTTACAGCACCTAATCATGAAAAAAAAAGAGATTATTATATGCATCCATGTTTATCTAAATTGACAAATGAATTTTGATTCTAAAAAATGGTGGAAAGAGAAGTTTTTCTTATGAAGCCAAAGCATCATTGTCATTTATCCCAAGGAATAGAACAAATTTATAGAACCTAATCATGAAAAGGAAAGAGATTATTCTATGAAACCGTGTTTATCAAAATCAACAAACAAAGTTTGATTTTAAAAAATGGTGCAAAGAGAAGTTTTTCATATGAAACCAAAGTATTAATGCCACTTATCCCGATGAGGAAAAGGAGTTTATGGTTCCAGTCATGAGAAGAAAGAAGATTATTATTTGAATCCGTGTTTGCCCCAATTGATAGACACACTTTAATTTTAAAAAATAATCAAAAGATAAGCTTTTCTTATGAAACCAAAAGATCAATGTCATTAATCACAATAAGGAGAATAAGTTCATGGTGCCTAATCATGGAAAGAAAGGAGATTATTATTTGAATCCATGTTTCTCTCAAATGACAGATTAATTTTAATTCCAAGAAATGATGGAAAGAGACACAGTTCTTATGAAACTAAAACATCAATGTCATTTATCCCAATGAGTGGAACAAGCTTATGGTGCCCAATCATGAAAAGGAATGGATTATTATGTGAATCGGTGTTTGTCCTAGTTGACAAATGAGCTTTGATTCTAAAAAATGGTGGGAGGAAAACCTTTTCTTATGAAACCAAAGCATTAATGTCATTTATCCCAGTGAATTAAATAAGTTTACAGTGCCCAATCATGGAAAGAAATAAGATTATTATGTAAATCTGTATTTATCTAAATTGATAAATTAATTTTGATTCTAAAAAATTGGAGGGAAGTGAAGTTTTTCTTATGAAACTAAAGCATCAATGTCATTTATCCCAATGAGTAGAACAAGTTTACAATGCCCAATAATGAAAAGAAAAGAGAGTATCATTTGAATCCATGTTAATCCAAATTGACAAACTAACTTTGATTCTAAATAATGGTGGGAAGAGAAGCTTTTCATATGAAACCAAAGCATTAATGTCATTTATCCTAATAAGGAGAATAAGTTTATGGCGCCTAATCATGGAAAAAAAGAGATTATTATTTGAATTCGTGTTTATCTCAATTGACAGATGAACTTTAATTCTAAAAAATGATCGAAAAAGAGGCTTTTCTGGTAAAACCAAAGCATCAATGTCATTTATCACAACGCGTGGAATGAGATTATGGTGCCCAATGATGAAAAGGAAGGGATTATTATGTGAATCGGTGTTTGTAGAAAAGCTTTAATTCAAATAAATGGTGTGTAGAAAAGCTTTTTTTTATGAAACCTAAGCATCAATGTCATTTATCTAGTAAGTAGAATGAGTTTACAGTGCCTAATCTTGGAAAAAAAGGAGATTATTACGTGAATCCGTGTTTATCCAAATTGATGAATAAATTTTGATTCTAAAAAATAGTGGTAGGAGAAGTTTTTCTTTTGAAACCAAAGCATCAATGTCATTTATCCCAATAAGTAGAACGAGTTTACAATGGCCATCATGGAAAGAAATGAGATTATTACGTGAATCCGTGTTTATCCAAATGGACAAATGAACTTTGATTCTAAAAAATGGTGGGAAAAGAAGTTTTTCATATGAAACCAAAGCATCAATGTCATTTATCCCAACAAGGAGAATGAGTTTATGGTGCCCAATCATGATAAAAAAAGAGATTATTATGTGAATCCGTGTTTATCCTAATTGACAGAGAAACTTTGATACTAAAAAATGATCAAATGAGAAGCTTTTCTTAGGAAACCAAAGCGTCAATGTCATTTATCCCAATTAGTAGAATGAGTTTACAGTGCCTAATCATGAAAAGAAAAAAGATTATTCATGAATCTATGTTTATCCAAATTGATAAACGAATTTTGATTCTAAAAAATGGTGGGAAGAGAAGTTTTTCTTATGAAACCAAAGCATCAATGTCATTTATCTCAATAAATAGAACAAGTTTATAGTACCCAATCATGAAAAGAAAGAAGATTATTACATGAATCTATATTTACCCAAATGACAAAAGAATTTTGATTCTTAAAATTGGTGGTAGGAAAGCTTTTCTTATAAAACCAAAGCATTAATTTCATATATCCTAATGAGTAGAACTAGTTTATAGTGCCTAATCATGAAAAAGAAGTAGATTATTACGTGAATCATGTTTATCCAAATAAACAAATGAACTTTGACTCTAAAAAATGGTGGGAAAAAAGTTTTCATATGAATCCAAAGCATCAATGTCATTCTTCTTAAAAAGTAAAACGATTTATAGTGCCCAATCATGGAAAAAAAGTAGATTATTATGTGAATCTGTGTTTATCCAAATTGACAAACAAATTTTGATTCTAAAAAATGGTGGGAAGATAAGTTTTGATATGAAACCAAAGCATCAATGTCATTTATCCTAATAAGTAGAATGAGTTTATGGTGCCTAATCAAGGCAAGAAAGGAGATTATTATGTAAATCCATGTTTGTCCCTTTGACAGAGGAAATTTTATTCTAAAAAATGATGGAAAAAGAAGCTTTTCTTATGAAACCAAAGAATCGATGTCATTTATCTGAATATGGATAATGAGTTTATGGTGCCCAATCATGAAAGGAAAGGAGATTATTATGTGAATCTATGTTTGTCCTAATTGACAAGAAACTATGATTCTAAAAAATGATCGAAAGAAAAGCTTTTCCTATGAACCAAAGCATCAATATCGTTTATCCAAAAGATTAGAACGAGTTTATAGCACCCAATCATGAAAAGAAAAGAGATTATTATGTGAATCCGTATTTATCCAAATTGAGAAATGAATTTTATTCTAAGAAATGGTGGAAAGAGAAGTTTTTCTTATAAGGCCAAAGCATCATTGTCATTTATCCTAATGAATAGAACGAGTTTACAGTACCTAATCATGAAAAACAAAGAGATTATTATGTGAATTCATGGTTATCAAAATCAACAAATAAATTTGATTTAAAAAAATGGTGCAAAGAGAAGTTTTTCATATGAAACCAAAGTATTATCACCATTTATCCTAATGAGGAAAATGAGTTTATGGTGCCCAGTCTTGAAAAGAAAGGAGATTATTATCTAAATCTGTGTTTGCCCTAATTGATAAACATACTTTAATTCTAAAAAATGATCGAAAGATAAGCTTTTCTTATGAAACTAAAGCATCAATGTCATTTATCCCAATAAGGAGAATAAGTTTATGATGTCTAATCATGAAAAGAAAAGAGATTGTTATTTGAATCCACATTTCTTTCAATTGACAGATTAACTTTAATTCTAAGAAATGATGGAAAGAGACACATTTCTTATGAAACTAAAACATCAATGTCATTTATCCCAATGAGTGGAACGAGCTTATGGTGCCCAATCATGAAAAGGAAGGGATTATTATGTGAATCAGTGTTTGTCCTAGTTGACAGATGAGCTTTGATTCTAAAAAATGGTGAGAGAAAAACCTTTTGTTATGAAACCAAAGCATCAATGGCATTTATCCGAGTGAGTAGAATGAGTTTACAGTGCCCAATAATGAAAAGAAAAAAGAGTATCACATGAATCCGTGTTAATCCAAATTGACAAACTAACGACGATTCTAAAAAATGGTGGGAAGAAAAGTTTTTCATATGAAACCAAAGCGTCAATGTCATTTATCCTAATAAAGAGAATGAGTTTATGGCGCCTAATCATGGAAAAAAAGGAGATTATTATTTGAATTTGTGTTTCTCTCAATTGACAGATGAACTTTAATTCTAAAAAATGATCAAAAGAAAGGCTTTTCTTACAAAACCAAAGATCAATGTCATTTATCCCAACCCGTGGAATGAGCTTATGGTGCCCAATGATAAAAAGGAAGGGATTATTATGTGGTCGGTGTTTGTCCTAGTTTATAGATAAGCTTTGATTCAAAAAAATGGTTTAGAGAAAAGCTTTTCTTGTGAAACCTAAGCATCAATGTCATTTATCTAGTGAGTAGAATGAGTTTACAGTGCCTAATCATGGAAAGAAAGGAGATTATTACGTGAATCCGTGTTTGTCCAAATTGACGAATAAATTTTGATTCTAAAATATGGTGGCAGGAGATGTTTTTCTTATGAAACCAAAGCATCAATGCTATTTATCCCAATGAGCAAAACAAGTTTATAGTTCGTAATCATGAAAATAAAAGAGATAATTACATGAATTCATGTTTATCGAAACTGACAAACGAACTTTGACTTTAAAAAATGGTGGGAAAAGAAGTTTTTGATATGAAACCAAAGCATTAATGTCATTTATTGCAATAAAGAGAATGAGTTTATGGTGCCCAATCATGAAAAGAAATGAGATTATTATGTGAATCCATGTCTATTCAATTGGTAGAGGAACTTTAATTCTAAAAAATTATCAAAATTGAAGCTTTTCTTACGAAACCAAAGCATCAATGTCATTTATCTAAATAGGTGGAATGAGCTTATGGTGCCCAATCATGAAAAAAAGGGATTATTATGTGAGTTGGTGCTTGTCCTAGTTGAAAAATGAGCTTTGATTCTAAAAAATGGTGGGAAGAAAAGCTTTTTTTATGAAACCAAAACATTAATGTCATTTATCCCAATGAGTAGAACGAGTTTACAATGCCCAATCATGAAAAGAAAGGGGGATTACTACGTGAATCCATGTTTATCCAAATTGACAAATTAATTTTAATTAAAAAAATCATGGGAAGAGAAGTTTTTCTTATGAAAGTAAAGCATCAATGTCATTTATCCCAATTAGTAGAATGGGTTTACAGTGCCCAATCATGAAAAAAAAAGATTATTACATGAATCCATGTTTTTGCAAATGGATAAATGAACATTGATTCTAAAAAATGGTTGGAACAGAAGTTTTCATATGAAACCAAAGCATCAATGTCATTTATCCTAATGAGGAAAATTACTTTATAGAGCTCGATCAACAAAAGAAAAGATATTATTATGTGAATCTGTGTTTGTCCTAATTGACAGAAAACTTTAATTCTAAGAAATGATTGAAAAAGAAGCTTTTCTTATGAAACTAAAGAATCAATGTCATTTATCCTCATGAGCAAAATAAGTTTATAAGTGGCTAATCTTGAAAAGAAAAGAGATTATTACGTGAATCTGTGTTTATCCAATTTAAAAAAAGAACTTTGATTCCAAAAAATGGTGGGAAGAGAAGTTTTACATATGAAACCAAAGAATCCATATCATTTATCCCAATGAGAAGAATGAGTTTATAGTGCCTAATCATGAAAAGAAAGGAGATTATTACGTGAATCCTTATTTACCAAATTGATAAACGAATTTTGATTCTAAAAAATGGTGGCAGGAAAATTTTTTCATATGAAACCAAAGCATCAATGTCATTTATCCAAATGAGAAGAATAAGTTTATGGTGCCCAACAATGAAAAGAAAGGAGATTATTATGTGAATTCGTGTTTGTCCCAATCGATAGAGAAATCTTAATTCTAAAAAATGGTCGAAAGAGAAGCTTTTCTTATGAAACCAAAGCATCAATGTCATTTATCCTTATGAGTAGAACGAGTTTATAGTGCCCAATCATGAAAGAAAAAAGATTGTTTTGTGAATCTGTGTTTATCCAAAATGAGAAATGAACCTTGATTCTAAAAAATGGTGGGGAGAAAAGTTTCTCTTATGAAACCAAAGCATCAATATCATTTATCCTAATGAGGAGAATGAGTTTATGGTGCATAACCATGGAATGAAAGGAGATTATTATTTGAATCCGTGTTTGTTTCAATTGACAGCTGATCTTTAATTCTAAAAAATGATCCAAAAAAAAGCTTTTCTTACGAAACCAAAGCATCAATGTCATTTATCCCAATGAGTGAACAAGTTTATGGTGCCTAATCATGAAAAAGAAGGGATTATTATGTGAATCGGTGTTTGTCCTTATTGAAATATGAGCATTGATTCTAAAATATGGTGGGAAAAAAAGCTTTTATGAAACCAAAGTATCAATGTCATTTATCCCTCTGAGTAAATGAGTTTACAGTGCCCAATTATGAAAAGAAAGGAGATTATTACGTGAATCCATGTCTATCCAAATTGACAAACTAATTTTGATTCTAAAAATGGTGGGAAGAGAATCTTTTCTTATTAAACTAAAGCATCTTCACCATTTATCCCAATAAATAAACTTGTTTATAGTGCCTAGTCACGAAAAGAATGGAGATTATTATGTGAATCTGTGTTTATCCAATTAACAAATGAACTTTGATTCTAAAAAATGGTGGGAAGAAAAGTTTTTCATATGAAACCAAAACATTAATGTCATTTATCCCAATGAGGAAAATGAGTTTATGGTGCCTAATCATAGAAAGAAAAGATATTATTATTTGAATCCGTGCTTGTGTCAATTGAGAGATGAATTTTAATTCTAAAAAATGATCAAAAGAGAAGCAATTCTTACAAAACCAAGGCATCAATGTCATTTATCCCACTAAGTAGAACGACCTTATGGTGCCCGATCATGAAAAAGAAGGGATGATTATGTGAATTGGTGTTTGTCCTAGTTGATAGACAAGCTTTGATTCTAAAAATTGGTTGGAAGAAAAGGTTTTATTATGAAACCAAGGCATCAATGTCATTTATCCTAGTGAGTAGAACGAGTTTACAGCTTCCAATCATGAAAAGAAATGAGCTTATTACATGAATCTATGTTTATACAAATTAATTTTGATTCTAAAAAATGGTGGGAAGAGAAGTTTTTCTTATAAAACTAAAGCATAATATCTTGTATCGTAATGAGTAGAAGGAGTTTATAGTGCTTAATCATGGAAAGAAAGGAGATTATTATGTGAATCTATGTTTACCCAAATTGACAAACAATCTTTTATTCTAAAAAATGATGGGAAGAAAAGTTTTTCAAATGAAATGAAAGCATTAATGTTATTTATCCTAATAAAAAGAATGAGTATATGGTGCCCAATCATGAAAAGAAAGGGGATTTTTATGTAATCCAAATTGGCAAACAAATTTTGATTCTAAAATATGGTAAGAGAAGTTTTTCTTATGAATCCAAAGCACCAATGTCATTTGTCCCAAAGAGTAAAACAAGTTGCAATGCCTAATCCTGAAAAAAAAGGGGATTATTATGTGAATCAGTGTTTATCAAAATTAGCAAACAAACTTTGACTCTAAAAAATGGTGGGAAGAGAAGTTTTTTATATGAAACCAAAGGATCAAAGTCATTTATCCCAAAGAGGGAAATGAGTTTATGGTGCCCAATTATGAAAAGAAAGGAGATTATTATGTGAATCCGTGCTTGTCCCAATTGACAGAGAAACTTTAATTCTAAAAAATGATCAAAAGAGAAGCTTTTCTTATGAAATCAAAGCATCAGTGTCATTTATCCCAATATGTAGAACGAGTTTACAGTGCCCAATCATGAAAATAAAGGAGATTATTATGTGAATTTGTGTTTATCAAAATCGAGAAAGGAAACTTGATTATAAAAAATGGTGGGAAGGGAAGTTTTTCTAATGAAACCAAAGCATCAGTGTCATTTAACCCAATGAGGAGAAAGAGTTTATGGTGCCTAATAATGGAAATAAAACAGATGATTATTTGAATCCATGCTTGTCTCAATTGATAGATAAACTTTAATTCTAAAAAATGATCAAAAGAGAAGCTTTTCGTACGAAACCAAAGCATTAATATCATTTATCCTAAAGAGTGGAATGAGCTTATGGTGCCCAATCATGAAAGTGAAGGGATTATTATGGGAATCGGTGTTTGTCCTAGTTGATTGACGAGCTTTAATTCTAAAAAATGGTATGAAGAAAACCTTTTCTAATGAAACCTAAGCATTAACGTCATTTATCTCAGTGAGTAGAACGAGTTCACAGTGCCCAATCATGAGAAGAAAGGAGATTATTACGTGAATTAATGTTTAGTCAATTTGACAAATTATTTTCGGTTCCAAAAAATGGTGGGAAGTGAAGTTTTTCTTATGAAACTGAAGCATCGATGTCATATCCAAATGAGTAGAATGAGTATATAGTGCCCAGCCATGAAAAGAAAGGAGATTATTACATGAATCTATGTTTATCCAAATTGATAAACAAACTTTGATTCTAAAAATGGTGGGAAGAGAAGTTTTTCAAGTGAAACCAAAGCATCAATGTCATTTATCCCAATGAGAAGAATGAGTTTATGGTGCCTAATCATGGAAAAAAGGGAGATTATTATTTGAATCTATGTTTGTGAAAAGATTTAACAAATTCATGAGAATGAATAAAGCTAGAAGACCTTCTAGGAAAGAAATAATAAATAGAGACTCAAACAAAAAGGAGAAAGAATTAATTATCTGCTATAAGTGCAAGAAACTGGGACATATCAAATTTGAATGTCCAATGTGGAAGAAATCAAACCTAAAGAAACAAAAGAAGAAGGCAATGGTGGCCACATGGAGTGATAGCAACACTTCTGATAATAATGATAAGGAAGTGGCCAACCTATGTCTCATGGCTCATGATGAGCCTAAGGTATCTTCTAATGCTAATACTTACTCATTTGATGAATTACAAGATGCATTTGATGAATTAGCATTAGAATTCAAAGTTATGAATTTGAAATACAAGAAAATGAATTCTAAACTTAAAAAGGAAAATGAAACACTAAGCATGAAAAATAATGATCTTAAGAAAAGAGTAGATAAGTTACAAGTCAATATTGATGATCTAACCAAGAAAAACACAAATTTGCATAACTCATTTACAAGGTTTTATATGGCATAACAAAAATTAAATGACATGCTAGAAACACAAAGGGCATTCTTTGATGAAGACGGTTTAGGCTACAATAGAATTGAAAAAGAAACTCACTTTAAGAACTTCTTCATAACATAAAACAAATCATTTGATGCATCTAGCATATGTATAAATTGCCATAAACTTGATCACACATTCCATACATGCTTCTTAAAAACTATTATTTTAAAGGTAAACTTATTAAGAGAATATGGGTCCCTAAAGGTGTTAGCACATCTCAAAATAAAGCTACAAAATTAAAATGGATTCCAAAAGCCATAAAAATTTTTAGCACTAATACTCAAAGACCCAAGAAGGTTTGGGTAACTAAAAAGAAAACATGATTTTGTGATTGTAGGAGGAAGAGCATTGTTTCAAGGCAAATTCAACAAAAGAAAATTATTGGTACCTTAATAGTGGATGCTTAAGACATATGGTCGGTGACCAAAATCAATTCGTGGAGCTAAAGCCTAAAGATAGAGGAAGTGTTACCTTTGGTGATAACTCAAAAGGCTAAATAAAAGGTATTGGAGCCGTAGGTAACAATTCTTCATCCAACATTGAAAATGTTCTATTAGTCAAAGGTCTTAAACATAATCTTCTTAGTATTAGTCAATTGTGTGACAAAGACATGAAAGTTTTTTTTGAATCAATGATTTGTCAAGTTGTTAAGCTTAAAACAAACAAAACTGTTTTTGTTGGGCATAGAGAAAGAAATGTCTATATTATGCATCTAGATGATTTATCTTTTTAAAATGTTTGTTTCATTGCTAATATTAATGATTTGCATTGGTTGTCAGATAGAAAATTAGGATATGTAAGTATGAATGAATCTCTAAACTATCTAGGAAAGACCTTGTTGTTGGATTGCCAAAAATAAAATTTGATAATGATAAAATATGTGATGCTTGTTTCCAAGGCAAACATAGAAGAACTTCATTCAAACCAATCAATATTGTCTCAACCACTAGAGTATTACAACTTATTCATATTGATCTTTTTGGTCCTACTAGGACATTAAGCTTAGGAGCTAAACAATATGGATTTGTTATTATAGATGATTACTTTAAGTTTACTTGGGTTTTCCTTTTACACTCTAAAGATGAAGCCTTAGTAAAATCATTACTTTTTACAAAATCATTCAAAATGAAAAAGTTTATTCTATTTCAAGCGTAAGGAGTGATCATGGAAAAGAATTCGAAAACCTTGGTTTTGACAAATTTTGTAATGAAAATGGTATTAGCCATAACTTCTCGGCACCAAGAACTCCCCAACAAAATGGAGTTGTTGAAAGAAAAAAATAAAACCTTAGAAGAAATGGCTAGAACCATGCTTTTTGAAAATAATTTACCACGATATTTTTGGGCAGAAGCTATTAATACTTCTTACTATCTTATAAATAGAGCTATGGTTAGGCCAATCCTAAAGAAAACTCCATATGCACTTTTTAAAGGAAGAAAACCTAACATTAGCTACTTTCACCCTTTTGGATATAAATGTTTTGTATTAAATAATGGAAAGGACAGTCTTGGTAAATTTGATGCAAAAAGTGATGAAGGAATTTTTCTTGTTTATTCAACAAATTCCAAAACTTACAGAGTGTTTAATAAGAGAACTTTAGTTGTTGAAGAGTCAATACATGTTATATTTGATGAAGCTCACTCAACCTTGAGAAAGGTATCTTTTGACAATGATGATGTAGAAATTTACCAACAACAAATGTCATATAAGGAGCAAGGGAAAACAATGCAAAATCAAGAAGATACAAAAGAGGAAGAACCACATGAGTCAACTCAGGTAGAAAGGGAAAGAAATCATTATAGAGAGTTGACTTATGTCAAAGATGGTGAGATAATTGGTGATCCAAGGCAAGGGTAAGAAGTAGATCATTTCTTAGAAATACATGCAATTATGTAGCCTTTCTTTCACAAATTGAGCCCAAAAATATAGATAAGGCCCTAAAAGATGAAAATTGGATTATAGCTATGCAAAAAGAATTAAACCAATTGGAAAGAAGCAAAATTTGGAACTTAGTTAAGAAACCTAATGATTATCCCATTGTAGGTGCTAAATGGGTTTTTAGAAACAACCTTGATAAGAATGGAATAATAGTTAGGAATAAAGCTAGATTAGTAGCCAAAGGGTATAGTCAAGAAGAAGGAATTGATTATGATGAAACTTATGCCCCCATAGCTAGACTAGAGGCCATTAGAATGCTACTAGCTTTTGCTTGTTTCAACAACTTCAAATTACATCAAATGGATGTCAAAAGTGCTTTTCTAAATATCTTTATTAATGAGGAGGCTTATGTTGAACAACCTCCCAATTTTGAAAATCTTCATTTTTTCGATCATTTTTTTTAATTTTCTAAAACTTTATATGGACTAAAGCAAGCATCTAAGGCATGGTATGAAAGACTCTCAAAATTTTTAATTGAAAAAGGGTTCAATAGAGGAAATGTTGCAAAACTCTATTCATAAAAGTAAAAACAAGGACATTTTAATGATTCAAGTTTATGTTGATGATATTTATCTTTGGTGCTACTAATGAATCTTTTTGTCAAGAATTTTTTAAGTTAATGCAAGGTGAGTTCAAGATGAGCATGATGGGAGAATTGACATTCATCTGGGGGTTACAAATTAAACAAACTAAAGATGGCATTATCATCAATCAAGCGAAGTACACCAAAGAATTACTCAAGAGGTTTAAAATGAATGAAGCAAAGCCTTGCTCCACACGGATGAGTACCTCAACAAAGCTTGAAAAGGATGAAGAAGGTAAAATCATTGACTCTAAGCTTTATAGGTCTATGATAG
>JBBYHO010515751.1:0-19269 GCA_038382025.1 Adansonia gregorii | reverse complement strand
TAATTTTTCTCTTTTCTTTACCTTATTTAAATTTTCAAATTTTACAAATTCTTTATAGAACCAATTCACCCCCCTCTCGGTTCAATCTCTCCATTAAAGCTAACACAACCTAATGCAAAGAATGTGTTTATGGCACTCAATCTCTAAAAGAATGAAGATCATTACACAAATCCCAGTTTTTCCCATTTGACGATCGAACTTTGGTTCTAAGGAAAATGGTGTAACGACAAACACCTTTTCCCAAAAAAAATCAAAACCCTATATCCCTATAGGGAGAAAGAGCTTATAATGCCCAATCATCAAATAAATAGAGATATTTATGATAATTCATGTTTATCGTATTTAACAGATGAACTTTAATTCTACGGAGAAAAGTTTTTTTTGCAAAACCAAATCATCAAAACCATATATCCCAATAAGAAGAATGTGTTTATAGTGCCCAATCACCAAAGGATGGAGATTATTATGAGGATCCAAGTTTGATGCATTTAAGGGATAAACTTTGATTCTAACCATAATAGTGAGAGAAAAAAGCTTTTCCTATAAAACCAAAGCCATGCAACCTAACAAGGAGAACATTTTTATAGTGCCCTATCTATAAAAGAATGGCGATTATTATAATAATCCAAGTTTGTTCTATTTGATGGGTGAACTTTGATGATAAAGGAAATGGTGTAATAAAAACATTTTTTGGCAAATCAAAGCATCAAACCCTGTGTCTCCATGAGGAAAAAATGTTTATATTGCCTATTCACCAAAAGAATAGAGATTATTACTGGAATCTAAGTTTCTCCCATTTGATAGCTGAACTTTGATTCTAAAGAAAATGGTGGAATGAAAAATTTCTCTTGCCAAATCAAAGCATCAAGACTGTGTATCCCAATAATGAGAATATGTTTATAGCGTCCAATCACCAAATGAAAGGAGATTATTACGATAATCCATATTTGTCATATTTGATAGATGAACTTTGATTCTATGGAAAATGGTGGAAAGAAAAGCTTTTCTTGCAAAACCAAAGCATCAAAACTGTGTATCCCAATGAAGAGTATGGGTTTGTTATGCTCAATCACTAAAAGAATGGAATTGTTATGAAAATCCAAATTTTTCCTATTTAAGGGATGAACTTTGATTCTAACAAAAATTATGGGAAATAAAAGCTTTTCTTGCAAAACAAAAGCATTAAAAGCATGCAACCAAACATGGAGAATGTGTTTATAGTGCCCAATCTCTAATAGAATGGAGATTATTACAAGAATCCAAGTTTGTCCTATTTGATGGGTGAGCTTTGATTCTAAAGGAATTGGTGTAATGAAAAACATCTCGTGCCAAAGCAAAGCATCAAAACCATGTATCGTTATGAGATAAAAATGTTTATAATGCCCATTTACCAAAAGAATGTCCAAGTTTACCCCATTTCATAGCCAAACCTTAATTTTAAAGAAAGTGGTGGAATGAAAACCTTTCCTTCCAAATCAAAGCATCAAAACTGTGTATCCTAATAAGGAGAATATGTTTATAGTGCCCAATCAGCAAAAGAATAGGGATTATTACAAGAATCCAAGTTTGTCCCATTTGAGAAATGAACTTTGTTTTTAAGGAAAATGGTGGAATAAAAAGCTCTTCTTTCAAAATCAAAGCATCAAAACTATGTATCCCAATAAGCAGAATGTGTTTATAGTGCCCAATTGCCAAATGAATTAAGACTATTACAATAATCCAAGTTTGTCTTGTTTGAGGGATGAACTTTGATTCTAAGAAAAATGGTGGAATGAAAAGCTTCTTTTACAAAATCAAAGCATCAAAACCATGTATCCCAATAAGGAGAATGTGTTTGTAGTGGCCAATCAACAAAAGAATAGAAATTATTATAAGAATCCAAGTCTGCCCTATTTGAGCGTCGAATTTTGATTCTAAGGAAAATGGTGAAAAGAAGGCTTTCCTGCAAAACAAAAGCATCAAAGCCATGCAATTTAATGAGAAGAATGTGTTTATAGCTACCTAATCTCCTAAAGGATAGAGATCATTACAAGAATCAAAGTTTATCCCATTTGATGACCAAACTTTGATTCAAAGGAAAATGGTGTAATGAAAAACACCTCTTCTGAAATAAAAGCATCAAAACCTTGTATCCCCATAAGGAGAAAATGTTTATAATGCCCAATCACCAAATGGATGGAGATTTTTACAATAATCCATATTTGTACCGCTTGATAGATGAACTTTGATTCTATAGAAAATAGTGAAAAGAAAAGCTTTTTTTGCAAAATCTGTGTATCCCAATGAAGAGAATGTGTTTATAGTGCCCAATCACCAAAAGGATGGAGACTATTATGATAATCTAGGCTTGTCTTATTTAAAGGATAATCTTTGATTCTAACAACAATAGTGAGAAAAAAAAGCTTTTCTTTCAAAACCAAACCATCAAAGTCATGCAACCTAATAAGGAGAACATGCTTATAGTGCCCAATCTCTAAAAGAATGGAGTTTGTTACAAGAATCCAAGTTTATCCCATTTTGTGGGTGAACTTTAATTGTAAAGGAAATGGTGTAACAAAAAACACCTCTTACCAAGTTAAATCGTCAAAACCTTGTATCCTTATGAGGTAAAAGTGTTTATAATGCCTATTCACCAAAAGAAATCTAAGTTTATCCCATTTGATAGCCAAACATTGATTCTAAAAAATTGATTGAGAAAAAGCTTTTTTTATAAAACCAAAGGATCAAAGCCATGCAGCCTAATGAGAACATGTTTATAGTGGCCTTTCTCCAAAAGAATGGAGATTATTACAAGAATCTAAGTACGCCTTATTTGATGGATGAACATTTATTCTAAAGAAAATAGTTTAATGAAAAATACCTCTTTTTAAGTCAAAGCATCAAAACCCTGTATCCCTATGAGGTAAAAGTGTTTATAAAGCCCATTCACCAAAGAATAGAGATTATTACTAGGATCCATGTTTGCTCCATTTGATAGCCGAACTTTGATTCTAAGGAAAATGATGGAATAAGAATTTTCTCTTGCTAAATCAAAGCATTAAGACTATGTATCCTAATAAGGAGAATGAGTTTATAGTGCCCAATCACCAAATGTATAGAGATTATTATGATAATCCATGTTTATCCTATTTGACAAATGAACTTTGATTCTATGGAAAATGGTGGAAAAATTTTTTTTCTTGCAAAGGTAAAGTATCAAATCTGTGTATCCAAATCAGGAGAATGTGTTTATAGTGCCTAATCTCAAAAAGAATAGAGATTATTATGAGAATCCAAGTTTGCCCCACTTGGTGGACAAACTTTGATTCTAAGGAAAATTGTGAAAAGAAAAGCTTTTCATGGAAAACCAAAGCATCAAAACCGTGTATCTCAATGAAAAGAATATGTTTATAGCACCTAATCCCCAAAAGAATGGATATCATTACCAAAATCCAAGATTGTCCCATTTGATAGCCAAAATTTGATTTGAAGGAAAATTATTGAGTGAAAGCTTCTCATGCTAAATTAAAGCATCAAAGTTGTGTATCCTAACGAGAAGGGTGCTTTTGTAGTGCCCTATCACTAATAAATGGAGATTGTTATGATAATCCAAGTCCTATTTGGCGAACATATTTTTATGCTAAATAAAAATTTCCTAGAAAGCATTTCCTGGAAAACCAAAGTATCAAGACCATGTATCTCAATAAGAAGAATTTGATTATAGTGCCCAATCCCCACAAAACTAATATTATTGCTAGAATCAAAGTTTGTCCCATTAAGTGATGAACTTTGATTCTAATAAAAATAGTGAGAAAAAACTTTTCATGCAAAACCAAAGTATCAAAGGCATGCAACCTAACGAGGAGAATTTTTTTAGTGCCCCTATCTAAAAAAAAACAGAGATTATTATAAGAATCCAAGTTTGTCCCATTTGATGGTTGAGCTTTGATTTTAAAGGAAATGGTGTAATGAAAAACACCTTTTTCCAAATCAATGCATCAAAACCTTGTGTCCTTATGAGAGGAAAGTGTTTATAATGCCCAATCACCAAAAGAATGGAGATTATTACTAGAATCCAACTTTGTTCCAATTTATAGCCAAACTTTGATTTTATGAAATATAGTGGAATAAAAAGCTTTTCTTGATAAATCACAGTATCAAGAATATGCATCCCAATAAGGAGAATGTGTTTACAGCGCCTAGTCACCAAATGAAAGGAGATTATTATGATAATCCATGTTTGTCCCATTCAATAGATGAACTTTTCTTCTATAGAAAATGGTTGAAAGAAAAGCTTTTCTTACAAAACCAAAGCATTAAATCATGTATCCCAATGAGGAGAATGGGTTTATAGCACTCAATCATAAAAAGAATGGAGATTATTATGAGAATTTTGTCCCATTTGAGGGATGACCTTTGATTCTGACAAAAATCACAAGAAAAAAGCTTGTCTTGTAAAACCAAAGCATGAAAGGATGCAACCGAACGAGGAGAATGTGTTTATAGTGCCAAATCTCCAAAAGAATAGAGATTATTAAAGAATCCAAGCTTCTCCCATTTGACGAGTGAACTTTGATTCTAAAAGAAATAGTGTAACAAAAAACACCTCTTGCTAAATCAATGCATCAAAACCTTGTATCCTTCTTAGATAAAAGTGTTTAAAATGCTCGTTCACCGAAAGAATAGAGATTATTACTAAAATCCAAGATTATCCCACTTAAGAGCCGAAACTTTGATTCTCAGTTCAACAGTGGAATGAAAAGCTTTCTTTGCCAAATCAAAGCATTAAAACTATGTATCCCAATAAGGAGAATATGTTTATAGCACCCAATCACTAAATGAATGAAAATTATTATGATAATCCATGTTTCTCTCATTCGACAGACAAATTTTGATTCGATGAAAAATGGTGGAAAGAAAAGCTTTTCTCGCAAAATTGCAGCATTAAAATAGTGCATCCTAATAAGGAGAATGGGTTTATAGTGCCCAATCACTAAAAGAATAAAGGTTATTATGAGAATTTAGTTTTGCCTCATTTGAGGGATGAAGTTTGATTCTAATGAAAACAGTGAGAAAACAACCTTTTCCTACAGAATTATAGCATTAAAGGCCTGCAACCTAACATGGAGAATGTGTTTATAGTGCTCAATCTCTAAAAGAATAGAAACTATCTACAAGAATCTAAGTTTGTCCCATTTAGTGGGTGAACTTTGATTCTAAAGGAAATGGTGTAACAAAAAACCCCTCTTGCCATCAAAACCTTGTATATTCATGAGTTGAAAGTGTTTATAGTGCCCATTCACCAAAAGAATAGAGATCATTATTAGAATCCAAGTTTCTCTCGTTTAATAGCCGGACTTTAATTTTAAGCAAAATGGTAGAGTGAAAAGCTTCTCTTGCCAAATCAAAGCATCAAAACTGTGTATCCCGATGGGAAGAATATGTTTATAGGCCTAATCACCAAATGATTGGAGATTATTATGATAATCCATGTTTGCCCCATTTGACAGATGAACTTTTCTTTTATGGAAAATAATGGAAAGAAAAGCTTTTCTTGCAAAACTAAAGCATCAAAACCATGTATCCCAATGAGGAGAATTGGTTCCCAATCACCAAAAAAAAAAAGATTATTATAAGAATCTAGGTTCGTCCCACTTAAGGGTGGAACTTTGATTTTAATGAAATAGAGAGAAAAAAAGCTTTTCCCATAAAACCAAAGCATCAAAGGCTTGCAACCTAATAAGGAGAATATGTTTATAGTGCCCAATCTCCAAAAGAATGGAGATTATTACAAGAATCCAAGTTTATCTCATTTGATAGGTGAACTTTAATTATAAAGGAAATGGTGTAATGAAAAACACCTTTTTTCCAAATCAAAATATCAAAACCTTGTAACCTTATGAGGTGAAAGTGTTTATAATGCCCATTCACCTAAAGAATAGAGATTACTACTAGAATCTAAGTTTGTCTCATTTGATAGTCGAACTTTGATTCTAAGGAAAATGGTGAAATAAAAAGCTTCTCTTGCCAAATCAAAGCCTTAAGACTATGTATCCTAATGAATAGAATGTGTTTATAGTGCTTAATCACCAAATGAATGGAGATTATTATGATAATCCATGTTTATCCCTTTTGATAGATTAAGTTTAATTCCATGGAAAATAGTGAAAGTAAAAGCTTTTTTTTTGCAAAAAAAATGCATCAAAATAGTGTATCCCAATGAGGAAAATGGGTTTATTGCGCCCAATCACCAAAAGAATGGAGATTATTATAAGAATCCAGGTTTGCTCCATTTGAAGGATGAACTTTGATTCTAATGAAAAAAGTAAGAAAATGAAGCTTTTCCTGTAAAACCAAAGCATTAAAGCCATGCAACCAAATAAGGAGAATGTGTTTACAATGCCTAATCTTGAAAAAAATGAAGATTATTATAAGAATCCAAGTTTGTCCCATTGGTGTACTTTGATTATAGAGGGAATGGTGTAATGGAAAACACCTCATGCCAAATCAAAGCATCAAAACCATGTATCCTTATGAGATAAAAGTGTTTATAATGCCCATTCACCAAAAAAAATCCAAGTTCATCCAATTTGATAGCTAAAAGGAAAATGGTAGAATAAAAAGTTTCTTTTGCCAAATGAAAGCATTAGTATCATGTATTCCAATGAGGAGAGTGTGTTTATAGTGCCCAATCACCAAATGAAATGAGACTATTATGATATCCAAGTTTGCCCCATTCAAGGGATAAACTTTGATTCTAAGGAAAATAGTGGAAAGAAAAGCTTTTCTTTCAAAACCAAACCATTAAACCGATGTATCGTAATAGGGAAAATAAGTTTATGGTGGCCAATCACCAAAAGAATAGAGATTATTATGAGAATTCAACTTTATCCTATTGAAAAGGTAAATTTTAATTCTAAGGAAAATGGTAAAAAAAGGTTTTCCTGCAAAATAAAAGCATCCAAGCCATGCTACCTAATAAAGAGAACGTGTTTATAGTGCCTAATCTCCAAAAGAATGGAAATTGTTGCAAGAATCCAAGTATGTCCTGTTTGATAGATGAATTTTAATTCTAAAGAAAATGGTGCAACAAAAAACACCTCTTCTTAAATCAAAGCAGCAAAATCTTGTATCCTTATAAGGAGAAATAATTTATAATGCCTATTTACCAAAAGAATAGAGAGTATTACTAGAATCCAAGTTTGTACCATTTGACAATCGAACTTTGATTTGAAGGAAAATGGTGAAATAAAAAGGTTTTTTTTGCCAAATCAAAGCATCAAGACTATGTATCCTAATGAGGAGAATTTGTTTATAGCACCCAATCACTAAATGAATGGAGATTATTATGACAATCCATGTTTGTCCCACTTGATGAAAGAATGTTGATACTAAGGAAGATAGTGGAAAGAAAAGCTTTTTTGCAAAAGCAAAGCATCAAAACTGTGTATCTCAAAGAGAAGAATATGTTTATAGCACCTAATTCCCTAAAAAATGGATATCATCATTAGAATCTAAGTTTGTCCTATTTGATTGCCAAACTTTGATTCTGAGGAAAATTGTGCAATCAAAAACTTCTTTTAGGAAAGCAAAGCATCATAATCATGTATCTCAATAAAGAGAATATGATTATAGTGACGAATCCCCAAAAGAATGGATACTATTGCTCAAATCTAGGTTTGTCCTCTTTGAGGGATGAACTTTGATTCTAACAAAAATAATGAAAAAAAAAGCTTCGCTTGTAAAACCTAAGCATCAAACCAATGTAACCTAACAAGGAAAATATGTTTATAGTGCCCTATCTCCAGAAGAATAGAGATTATTACAAGAATCCAAGTTTGCCACATTTGATGGGTGAATTTTGATTCTAAATAAAATAGTGTAATGAAAAAGACCTCTTGCCAAATTAAACCATCAAAACCTTGTATCCTTATGAGATGAAAGTGTTTATAATGCCCATTCACCAAAAGAATAAAGATTATTACTAGAATCCAATTTTATCTCATTTAATAACCAATCTTTAATTTTAAGGAAAATGGTGGAATGAAAAGCTTTGCTTGCTAAATCAAAGCATCAAGACTGTGTATCCTAATGATGAGAATGTGTTAATAGTGCCTAACCATCGAATGAATAGAGATTACTACGATAATCCTTGTTTATCCTATTTAAGAGATGAACTTTGATTTTATGGAAAATGGTTGAAAGAAAGGGTTTTCTTGCAAAACCAGACATCAAAACTATGTATCCTAATAAAGAGAATGGGTTTATAACACCTAATTACCAAAAGAATGGAGATTATTATGAGAATCCAGGTTTGTCCTATTTGAGGGATGAACTTTGATTCTAACAAAAAGAATGAGAAAAAAAACTTTTCCTACAAAATCGAAACATTAAAGCCATGCAACCTAATTAGGAAAATGTGTTTATTTTGCCCAATCTCCAAAAGAATGGAGATTATTACAAAAATCCAAGTTTGTCCCATTTATTGGGTGAACTTTGATTCTAAGAAAAATGGTGCAAGGAAAAGCTTTTCATGCCTAGTCAAGCATTAAAACCATGCATACAATGAGAAAAATGTGTTTATGGTGCCCAATCATCGAGAGAATGGAGATTATTACAAATATCTAAGTTGTCCTATTTGAGGGATGAGCTTTGATTCTAAGAAAAAAGGTGGAATAATAACTTCTCTTGCCAAACCAATGCATCAAGACTATGTATCTTAAAGAAAAAAATATGTTTATAGTGCCCAATCACCAGAAGAATGGAGATTATTATAAGAATCCATGTTTGTCCTATTTGAGGGATGAACTTTGATTCTAACAAAAAGAATGAGAAAAAAACTTTTCCTGCAAAATTGAAACATTAAAGCCATGCAACCTAATTAGGAAAATGTGTTTATTGTGCCCAATCTCCAAAAGAATGGAGATTATTACAAGAATCCAAGTTTGTCCTATTTATTGGGTGAACTTTGATTCTAAGAAAAATGGTGCAATGAAAAGCTTTCCATGCCTAGTCAAGCATTAAAACCATGCATACAATGAGGAAAATGTGTTTATGGTGCCCACTCATCGAGAGAATGGAGATTATTACAAATATCTAAGTTTGTCCTATTTGAGGGATGAGCTTTGATTCTAAGAAAAAAGGTGGAATAATAACTTCTTTTGCCAAACCAATGCATCAAGACTATGTATCCTAAAGAGAAAAATATGTTTATAGTGCCCAATCACCAAATGAATAGAGATTATTATGAGAATCCATGTTTGTCCTATTTGAGAGATAAACTTTGATTCTAACAAAAAGAATGAGAAAAAAAACTTTTCTTGCAAAATTAAAACATTAAAGCCATGCAACCTAATTAGGAAAATGTGTTTATTATGCCCAATCTCCAAAAGAATGGAGATTATTACAAGAATCTAAGTTTGTCCCATTTATTGGGTGAACTTTGATTCTAAGAAAAATGGTGCAATGAAAAGCTTTTCATGCCTAGTCAAGCATTAAAACCATGCATACAATGAGGAAAATCTGTTTATGGTGCCCAATCATCGAGAGAATGGAGATTATTACAAAAATCTAAGTTTGTCCTATTTGAGGGATGAGCTTTGATTCTAAGAAAAAAGGGGAAATAATAACTTCTCTTGCCAAACCAATGCATCAAGACTATGTATCTTAAAGAAAAAAATATGTTTATAGTGCCCAATCACCAAATGAATGGAGATTATTATGACAATCCATGTTTATCCCATGAACTTTGATTCTTTGGAAAATGGTGGAAAGAAAAGCTTTTGTTGCGAAACCATAGCATCAAAACTATGCATCTTGATTAGGAGAATAGGTTTATGTCCCAATCACCAAAAGAATGGACATTATTATTTGAATCCAGGTTTGCCCTATTTGAGGGATGAACATGGATTCTAATGAATATAGTGAGAAAAAAAGCTTTTCCTGAAAAACCATAGCATTAAAGCCTTGCTACCAAACGAGGAAAATGTGTTTATAGTGCCTAATCTCCAAAAGAATGAAGATTGCTACAAGAATCCAAGTTTATCCCATTTGATGGGTGAACTTTGATTCTAAAGGAAATGGTGTAATGAAATACACCTCTTGCCAAGTTAAGGCATCAAAACCTTGTGTCTTTATGAGATTAAAGTGTTTATAATGCCCAATCACCAAAAGAATAGAGATTATTACTAGAACCCAAGTTTGTCCTATTTGACAGCTAAATTTTGATTCTAAGAAAAATAGTGGAGTAAAAACCTTCTTTTGCCACATGCAAGCCTCATGACTGTGTATCCCAATGAAAAGAATGTGTTTATAGTGCTAATCCCCAAATGAATGGAAATTATTGTGATAAATCATATTTATCCTATTTGATAGATGAAGTTTGATTCTATGGAAAATGGTGAAAGGAAAAGCTTTTCTTGCCAAACCAAATTTTCAAAGCCATGCAACCTAATGAGGAGAACACGTTTATAGTGCTTAATATCCAAAAGAATGGAGATTATTACAAGAATCAAAGTTTGTCCCATTTGATGTGTGAACTTTGATTCTAAAGGAAATGGTGTAACGAAAAACACCTCTTGCCATATCAAAGCATCAAAACCTTGTATCCTTACGAGACGAAAGTGTTTATAATGCCCATTCACCAAAAAAAATCCAAGTTTATCCTATTTAATGACCAAACTTTGAATCTAAGGAAAATGGTTAAATAAAAAGCTTCTTTTGCCAAATGAGAGCATCAAAACTGTGTATCCTGATGAACATAATGTGTTTATAGTGCCCAGTCACCAAATAAACGGAGACTATTACGATAATCCAAGCTTTTCCTATTTGAGAAACGAACTTTAATTTTAAGACAATGGTGGAAAGAAAAACTTTTCATTCAAAACCAAAGCATCAAAACCGTGTATCCCATGGGAAGAATGAGTTCATAGTGGCCGATCACCAAAAGAATGGAGATTATTATAAGAATCCAAGCTTGTCCTATTTGAGGGACAAACTTTCATTCTAAGGAAAATGGTGACAAAAATCTTTTCCTCCAAAACCAAAGCATTAAAGCCATGTAACCTAATAAGGGAGCATGTTTATGGTACTTAATCTCCAAAAGAATGGAGATTACTACAAGAATCCAAGTATGTCTCATTTGATGGATGAACGTTAATTTTAAAAAAAATGGTGTAACGAGAAGCACCTCTTTCCAAATCAAAGTATTAAACCGCCGTATCCATATAAGGAGAAAGTGTTTATAATGCCTATGCACAAAAAAATGGAGATTATTACAAGAATCCAAGTTTCTCCCATTTGACAACTGAACTTTGATTCAAAGGAAAATTATGGAATGAAAAACTTTTTTTGCAAAATCAAAGCTTCAAAAGCATGTATCCCAATGAGGAGAATGTGCTTATAAAGCCTAGTCACCAAATGAATAGAGACTATTATGTTAATCCAAGTTTGTCCCATTTAAGGGATGAACTTTGATTCTAAGGAAAATGGTGAAAAAAGAAACTTTTATTTCAAAACTAAAGCATCAAAACCATGTATCCCAACGGGGAGAATAAGAATATAATGGCAATCATCAAAAGAATAGAGATTATTACGAGAATCCAAGTTTCTCTAATTTAAGAGATGAACTTTGATTCTAAGGAAAATCGTGAAGAAAAGCTTTTCCTGTAAAACCAAAGCATCAAAGCTATGTAACCTAATAAGAAGAATATGCTTATAGTGCTTAATCTCCAAAAGAATTAAGATTATTATAACAATCCAAGTTTATCCCATTTGATGGATAAACTTTAATTCTAAAGAAAATGGTGTAACGAAAAACATTTCTTCTTAAATTAAAGCATCAAAACCCTGTATCTCTATGAAGAGAAAGTGTTTATATGCCTATTCACTAAAAGAATAGAGATTATTACTAGAATCCAAGTTTGTACCATTTGACCATCGAACTTTGATTCTAAGGAAAATGTTAGAATGAAAAGCTTCTCTTGCCAAATCAAAGCATCAAGACTGTGTATCCCAACGAGGAGAATTTGTTTATAGCACCCAAGCACCAAATAAATGCAGATTATTATGATAATCCATGTTTGTCCCACTAAACAAAAGAACTTTGATTCAAAGGAAAGTAATGGAAAGAAAAGCTTTTTCTAGAAATGCAAACCATTAAAACTGTGTATCCTAATGAGGAAAATATATTTATAGTGCCTAATCAAAGAAAGAATATAGATTATTATAAGAATCCAAGTTTGTCCTATTTGATGGATGAACTTTGATTCTAAGTAAAATTATGAAAAGAAAAGCTTTTTAGGGAAAATCAAAGTATCAAAACCATGTATCTCAATAAAGAGCATAAGTTTACCGCACCCAATCCCTAAAAGAATAGATATCATTATGAGAATCCAAGTTTGCCCCATTTGATAGCTGAACTTTAATTTTAATGAAAATTATGGAATGAAAAGCTTCACTTGCCAATTCAAAGCATAAAAACTATGTATCCTAAAGAAGGGAATGCGTTTGTAGTGCCCAATCACCAAATGAATAGAGATTCTTATGATAATCTAAGTCTTATTTTACGAATAAATTTTTTGGAAAAAATGTTTTTCTTGGGAAACCAGCTCATTAACACCATGTATCCCAATAAAGAGAATGTCATTATAGTGCCCAATCCCCAAAAGAATAGAGATTATTTCAAGAACCTAAGTTTATCCTGTTTGATGGGTGAACTTTGATTCTAAAGGAAATGGTGCAATGAAAAACACCTTTATCCAAATCAAAGCATCAAAACCTTGTATCCTTATGAGATGAATGTGTTTATAATGCCCATTCACCAAAAGAATAAAGATTATTACTAGAATCCAAGTTTGTCCCATTTAATAGCTGAACTTTGATTCTAAGGAAAATGGTGGAATAAAAAGCTTCTTTTGCCAAATCAAAGCATCAAGACTATGTATCTTAAATAAGGGAATATGTATATAGTGCCTAATCACCAAATAAATGGAGATTATTACGATAATCTATGCTTATCCTATTTGACAGATGAACTTTGATTCTATGAAAAATGGAGGAAAGAAAAGCTTTTCTTGCAAAACAAAGCATCAAATCCATGTATCCTAATGAGGAGAATAGGCTTATAGTGCACAATCACCAAAAAGAATAGAGATTATGATGTGAATCCAAGTTTGTGGCATTTGAGGGATGAACTTTGGCTTTAATGAAAATAATGGAAGAAAAACTTTTACTGCAAAACCAAAGAGTCAAAGCCATGCAACCAAATAAGGAGAATATGTTTATAGTGCCCAATGTCCAAAAGATTATAGATTATTACAAGAATCCATGTTTGTCCCATTTGATGGGTGCTTTTAATTCTGAAGGAAATGGTGTAATAAAAAACACCTCTTGCCAAATCAAAGTAACAAAACCTTGTGTCCTTATGAGATGAGAGTGTTTATAATGCCCATTCACCAAAGAATATCCAAGGTTGCCCCATTTGATACCCAAGGCTAAGTGAAAAGCTTCTCTTGCCAAATGAAAGCATCACAACCGAGTATCCCAATGAGGAGAATATGTTTATAGCGCCCAATCACCAAATGAAAGGAGACTATTACTATAATCCAAGTTTGTCCTATTTGAGGATAACTTTTATTCTAAGGAAACTGGTGGAAAAAAAGCTTTTCTTTCAAAACCAAAGCATTAAAACATATGTCATAATGGGGAAAATGAGTTTATTATGGCCAATCACCAAAAGATTAGAGATTATTACGAGAATCCAAGTTTGTACCATTTGGGAGATGAATTTTGATTCTAAGGCAAATGGTGAAAAAAAAGCTTCTCCTACAAAAACAAAGCATCAAAGCCATGCAACCTAAAGAGAACATGTTTATAGTGCCCAACCTCTAAAAGATTAGAGACTACTATAAGAATCCAAGTATGTCCTATTTAACAGATAAGTTTTAATTTTAAAGAAAAACAAAGTAACAAAAAACACCTCTTTCCAAATGAAAGCATCAAAACCCTATATCTTAATAAGGCAAATTTATTTATAGTGCCCAATCAAAAAAAGAATAAAGATTATTACGAGAATCCATGTTTGTCCTATTTGACAAATGAACTTTGATTCTATGAAAAATGGTGGAATGAAAAACTTCTCCTGCTAAATTAAAGAATCAAAATCACGTATCCCTATGAGGAGATGTTTTGATAGTGCTCAATCACCAAATGAATGGAGATTATTATGATAATCCAAGTTTGTCCCATTTGAGGGATGAACTTTGATTCTAAGGAAAATGGTGGAATGAAATGCTTCTCCTACTAAATCAAAGGATCAGAATCGTGTATCCTAATGAGGAGAATGTTTTTATAGTGCCTGTTACAATGCACCTTAGGTTGGATTATCACAGATCTATGGGTGCGCATGACTTAAAATATTTTCTTGAATTGAAAATGTCTTTTTGATCAGACTTTTCTTTGACGATGTGATGAGAACAAGAATGTATAGATTCTCGACTTACGATACAGTGAAAGGGACCATAAGATGAATCATTCATCTTATTGGTCTTGAATGACCATCACAAAATGGCCAACACTTGGAGTCACCATCGATCATTTCGGGGCTAGGCATGATCATATGCCTATTGAAACCATTTTTTGGAGTTATGAAACTTAAAACATCAATCTCGTGGTCTACGTAATACAAAGATTTATCGTTTGGGTTCTAGAGTTGGTTACACACGATGAGGTATGAAACTCTTTATGATGCCCAAAGTCAGTACCTTACTAGCTATGTCTTATCTCAGTTTCAATCCTTTCAATCTTAACTCATCATTATTTCAATAGAACCCCTTTTAATGCATGAATCTTACAGAAATACAAATCTAGGTTCTGATGGAAAAAGATTTAATCATATATGCATACTAGAGAGATAAGGAATATAGAGATTTTCAATAAAAGTGACCTTTAGATTTTACTTTGAAAACTGAAATATTCCACTGTAAGCACTGGAATGATACCCACGTGGAATATTACTTTTAGTTTTACTTGAAAAGATTGTAAAACATGAATGCAAATAATCATCACAAAAAAATCATGTTAGTAAGGCAATAAATCAAGTAACATAACATGGGTCATTCAATGCAATGATAAAGAAAAGGGATGGACTATTAGAATATATCTCACAATTGGCGTCGATTATCTGAGAATAATTGAATTGACAATTTTTTGATGCATCTGGGTTTCTTGATTAAACAAAGTTTGTTTGACATATTCATAAAAGTATAGGAAAGTGAAAATTTTAATTGAAGTTGAAAGATAGGGTTAGAGAATCCCTTCGAAAAAGTAGGGTTAGAGCATCCCCATGGATGACAAATAATTTTGACAAAAAAAGATTTTTAAATCTTGACAATTTTGAAAAGCGAGATTGGAGTATTCCTTGGAAGTTTAGGGTTGGCGTATCCTCGTGGATGATAAATCATTTGACAAAGGAAGATTTTTTAATCTCGATAATTTTAAAAAGTGGGGTTGGAGTATCCCCTTAAAAGGTTGAGGTTGGAGTGTCCCCAAAAGTAACACGTCTGATTCTCTTTAAAGAAGTCAAGTTGGAAAACTTAAGTTGACAAAACTTTGTGATTTAAAAAATGGGTGAGCATTTTGATGACTTTTGGTGAGAAAAATTATTATGAATGAGGATGGTAAAGATGTAAATATGTTCATGCCTTGATACGAGCTTGTGAAAGGTCAAAGCCTATTCTCGACACTGGTCAGGGTGATTTGGAGATATTCAAATGTCTCGAGACGAAACTTGGGAAAGCAACTCAATTTTGACTATAATAGAAAACAGGGGACAACATCGTGCTATCTCGCTTCCCAAATTTATTCTAAATTGGTTTGAAAGCTTTAGAGGGCGGGCAAGATATCGTAAGAAAGGTAACCCAACCAAGGTCAACCTAAAAATTTTGCCAATATGCCAAAAAATCACTTTCCAAGGAAATAAATTTTCAAGTTCAAATTGATTATGCGACTGGCAGAGCTTGTGAGGTACAACGTATGTCAAATTTTGAAAAATCACTCTAGACTTATTGGGTATCAAAAAATTACAAGCGATACCTTTTTGAAAAGGGAATTTCATGAATCATTTAGGAAAAATGTTTGAAAATTTTGGAAAAATCATTTAGTGGGCATGAATAGCCCAATCAGAATTCATGTTTGGATTTCAGAGGTTCTAGATAGTTTAGATTTGGAAAATCATAACTCTTTCATTTGGAATGATCCGGGGTGAATAAGACATAATTTTAAAGATAATTCGAAACAATTTGAGAGAAAAATATCAGAAAAGTCATGAAAAATCATTTATGATTTTAAAGTGTTTTTTCAATTTGCAACAGTTGTGCTGCCAGCAGGGGACAAAGCAAAGCAAGGGATATTTCTTATTTTCTTTATGTTTACGGGTGCAAACTCGAGCCATTGACATTTAAACGTCCATGACTAAAGCGAAAGAGTGGCATGATCATCACAAACTCATTTGCACAACCTTAGAGTAGTTTAGGATGATAAAACAGTCTGTTGATCATACCACTTAAGGCTTTGACTCAAAAACAAGGCATGAACATTTTGGGATTAATTGTAAGGCCATTTCATTGCAAAATCTAAATGAAATGTGCAACATCTAATCAATGCAAATGAAATGTGTAAAATCTAATCAACACAAAATCTAACGCCCACTGTGAATACCATGCTAAGGCACTGAGGCATGACATTGAGAATTACATGTATTTCAAACAAAATGTGCAAAATCTAATCAATGCAAAAGTCTTGTAGTTTGGGACTAACCAGGGACCAAATGTTGCTACTAATCCTTTTCCAAACTGCACTAAGCCAATGACAAACATGATCGATATCGAGTAATGGATTTGCGTCCCTCCACCAAAACTTGATTTTGATGACGGGGTCATTACGAAAGTCTCTGCACTTTTCCTGTCCCTTTCATGTAATGTTGAGAAATGAAAACCTACCTGCCCTCACTGAAAGGCGGGTAGGTGTCCTATGTAAAGTGCATTTTTATCAAACATTATCAATGAAATGACCTTTGCATATGTCATTCCATATTGCGTGTCTAAATCACTTTTCAACCTTTTTGTCTCTATTACTCTTTTGCCTCCATTTTTATCCAAATCTTTTGGTTGTGCATGCTTTTTGCAATGCCTATTCCTTCACCCTTTTAGGTGTCCTGATAAGAGTGACATCGATGTGTTTGATGGGTCTTTAAAGATCAATTTAAAACAGTCAATTTGCACTAGTGAAGTTGATTCTAAATAAGGTTTCAAAAAAAGCTCTGCACCATTAGACCTTTTATAGTTCAAGATCCAACATCATAATTCTATCCTTATCATCCTAAAGACAAATGAGGTAGTTGAGGCGGCCAATAAAAACATCAAAAAATAGTTAAAAAAATGGCCGAGACTTACAAAGACTGGTATGAGATGCTATCCTTTGCACTTCATGCCTATCAGACCTCAGTTCGAACTTCCATGAGTGCTACCCCATTCTCCTTTGTATAGAGGATGAAAGCTGTATTGCCCATCGAAGTCGAGATCTCGTCTTTCAGAGTCTTGATGGAAAACAAAGTTGGAAAGGCTGAATGGGTCCAAAACAGATATGACCAGCTTAATCTCATCAAGGAAAAATGCATTGGCCATGGTCAAACGCAATAAAGATGCATGATTTAAGCCTACAACAAAAAGATGCACCCATGATGATCTTACCCAGGCAAATTGGTATTAAAGAAGATCCTTCCAATTCATGAAGATATGCGAGGCAAGTCAACCCCTATTAGGAAGGGCCATATACTATAAAGCAAGTATTCTCTAGAAAGCCCTAATCTTGTCAGAAATCGATGGCAATGCCTTGCCCAATCCAGTCAACTCATATTCCATCAAGAAATATTACATGCAGAGGGTGAAAACCTTAAAAGGCATCCTTTAAAAAAAGAAAAAACAAAAAAAAAGGCAAAACAAAAAAAAAACCAAAAGAACAAAAAAAACCAAAAAAAATAAACAAACAAACAAACGAAGAAAAAAAACAAAAAGGATCTAGATGAAAATCCAAAAAAGGGCATTCTGGCAACCAACCCGACTACAATTCAAAGCTTGTAAGAGGTAACTAAAGAAGATCAATTTTGATGGGGCATAGATTGAGATCACTTACAGAACAAAATGAAGCACTCCTAGGGATCTTCCAAAGGTCAGCTCATACTAGTCACATTCATTATTCGAGAAAGATTCTAAAGAGCACCTAAAGAACATCCATGTCATGATTGTTAGGGGCATCTTTCACCCAAAAGCTCATTTTTCTTGCTACCCTATCAATCACTTGTCAAATATTATATTATACCTCTTTGTTGTCATGAATATTGTCCTGTTTCTTTTAACCCCTGTACAATTCACATTGCACTTGTCATCTAATTGATAATGTTTGATAATCAATTAAAGTACACATCAGGACATCTTGACATTACATTGAAAGAAAAAGAAAAGCATAAGGGACTCTGCTCATGCCCTGATCATCAAGATCATGCATTTTTTACATCTGAACACTCGTCTGGCATGACCATACACTAAACCATTTCTTGCTTTCACAAGCCACATCTTAAGAAAAACCATTTTAAGCTAATCGAAAATCAACCCATGTGTTCTATTAGAATATTATCAGGCAAATAGTCTCCAAATTATTGATGATGCCTTCCATTTGTCAGGAAAATGATTGAGCCCATGAATCAAGAAATGCAACAGTTCAAGTTCTTAAGATAAAATTTTTATCATATCCCCAATGGAGCCAGGACAACTTATAATCCCTAGTAGGATTAGGAAAATTTTCGTCTATAATTGAAACAAAGATGAATCGCCATCCCTTTGAGAGTTTGAATGATGTACAAGAAGTATAGCTATCTCCGATATTAGACTTCACATCATGCAATCATGATAGCATTTCATGTCAGGCATTGACATTACCATCTTACATCATCATTTTCACAATATCACTTCAAGCTAGCTTTGCGGAACCTCCAAAGAATTCTTGGTAAGAACTCTAAGCTTCACAAACCAAGTGTCATTTAGGTAAGGTTCTTTTCTCCTCATCACCTTATGCCCAAAACCTTTGATCAGGTTACTATTATCAAAGGGCCCATGTCAAGAAAATGTTGTCCATAAATTATCATCAAGAAAAAAAACATTTTGGCAAGAACATTCGTCAAAAGCTTTGTCAAGCATTTTGTCAAGAACTAGTGTAAAAACCCTTCCATTAGGAAAT
>JBBYHO010515730.1:0-19274 GCA_038382025.1 Adansonia gregorii | reverse complement strand
TCATTCTCTAAAACAAGTTTTGATTTCAATAATAAATCATTTTCAACTTTTAATTTTGAAATCATTTTCTTGTGTTTGGAGTTCATTTCCTCAAACTCTACTACAAGATCATCAAAAGCATCTTATAACTCATTAAATGTATATGAATTTAAATTTAGAGAGTTTGAGGTTACCATGGGCTCATTATGTGCCATGAAACAAAGGTTGCCAATTTGTTCTTCCTTGGAGTCATCATCATCGGAAGAGTCACTATCACTTCAAGTTGCTACAAATGCCTTTTTCTTCTTCATTTTCAATAATGGGCAATCAGGTTTGACATGGCCCGTTTCGTTGTAATTGTAGCACACCACCTTGTTAACCTTTTTAGATTAGAATGATTTGCCCTTATCCGTCTTCATGGACTTTTTGAATTTCTTGGCAAAAATGATCATCTCCATATCTTCATCATTCTCATCATCGTCTTCTTTATCCTCACTCATGGAAGCCTTTAATGCAACTTTAACTTTTCTTCGTTGCTCATTTCCATGATTTATTTTCATTTCGTATGTGAGGAGTGATCCGATGAACTCATCTAAGGCAAGGAGATTAAGGTATTTTTATTTCTTAATTGCAATCACTTTAGCTTCCCATGACTTAGGAAGGCTATGTAACATTTTCTTGACCATCTCCTTGTTGGGATACACTTTTCTAAGACCCTTTAAGCCATTGACAATGTCTGTGAATCTATCGAACATCTCTTTGATGCTCTCCTTCGATTTCATTTTGAACATTTCATAATCAAGAATGAGCATGCTTATCTTAGAGTCTTTGACTTGATTGGTCCCTTCATGTGTGATAGCCAACTTATCCCATATCTCTTTGGCACTATCACACAAAGACACCCTATTGTACTCATTGGGGCCTAACGCATAAAAAGTGTATGCATGGCCTTGGCATTGAGTTGAGCCATCTCGGTGTCTTTCTCATCCTATTGCCATTCTTTCTTGAGAACTTCATGATCATCAACCTTCTTTGTTAGGATAAGTGGGCCTTTCATGATTATTTTCCAAACTTGATATTCATTTGCCTGGACAAATAGCCTTATCCTTGTCTGCAATTTGTATAATCTTCGTTGTTAAAGAGAGAAGGCCTCATGATTGAATATCCTTCTTGGCCCATGTCAAAAATATCACCACTAGCCATTTGCTTGGTCTTTTGCAAATCTTTGCTCAAGGATTTTAAGCCTATAACAATAAGACACAAGCTCTGATACCAATGCTTAGACCTTTTAATGGTGAATGAAATCAAGAAAGGGATGAATTGATTTCTCAAAATTTTGATAAATTAAAATTTTGGCAGACAAACTTGAAAAATCCATACAATAAATGTTTGGAGTGTAATTTAGTGAATAAAAATAAACAATTAAGGAAGAGGGAAAGAAGAAGCAAACTCAATAATTTATAGAGGTTCAGCTTCAATTGCCTATGTTCTCTACCTCGATCTAACTTGCCTCAGATTTCCACAATTCACTAATTTGAATTGTTTACCTTTCAAGGACAAGGTATAAACTTTACACTCCCTATCTTTCAAGGCTAAGATAGAAACCTTTACCCCTTATCTTTTATGGCCAAGTTATAACCCTCTTTTTACTTTTCAATGGCTAGGTAGTAACCTTTCCTTTTTACAAGGATATTGTGTAAACAAGTGAAACCTCTAAAGGTTAGGTGTTTATAAGAATTTTAGCTCAAGGAAAATATGTATCTAAAGATACAAATGAAGAATACAAAAAAAGAAACAATTAATCCTATACAAAGATGAACTAGTTAATAAAAGATAAAGGATTTAACTCTAAGCACAATCTCTTAGTTCCTCTCTTGTTGAAGGTGTTAGAGTGGCTTATTTATAGCCTTCATCATGATTCTATCCGTTGGGAACATTTGGTGAAGAAATATAGCCGTTGAAGCTTTTACAAGTGTTATTTCCCATTGTTTTTGTGCTTCTGTATCGATACAGTACCAATGGTATCGATACATAACTTAAAAAAGTAGCCATTATAACTTCTTGTATCGATACTGTAATCTGGTATCGGTACTAAGCAAATTATATTGATACATATACCTTTGTATCGATACATATGAGGGTTTCAGCTAAATGTAAGCTACTGCCAAGCCTTATATTGATACTCAAAGACCTAGTATCGATACTCAGCAATATGTATTGATACTCATGTTCATTATCGATACATTTGAGTGTTTGTGCATAGTATCAATACACATATTCTTGGTATTGATACTAATATTCAAAATTTGTTTGTAAAATCATCTTTGTTTACTCAAACACATCTCAATGGATTGCCTTAGCACTTTTAAGGATCTTTTTCAATTTAAACATAAGTATAAAGTCGAATATTAATTTAACTTAAGTTTGTTCATTATATCAAAACTAAATTCAAGCTTAACAAAAATAATTGAAATAAAAGCTTTTTTTGCAAAACAAAAGCATCAATATTATGTATGACAATATGGAAAATGTATTTGTGGTGCCTAATCATGAATAGAGTGGAGTTTTTTTAAGAATCTATGTTTGTCTCATTTGAAGGATGAACTTTGATTCTAAAGAAAATAATGAAAGGAAAAGCTTTTGCCATGAAACCAAAATGTCCATATCATTTATCCTAATGAAATGAAGATTTTTATGTTCCCAATCTCATGAAAAGTAGAGATTCTTCCATGTTTGTCTCATTTGAAAGATAAACTTTGATTATAAGGAAAATGATGAAAAAACACTTTTCTTATGAAATCAAAGCATTATATCATGTGCGACAATAAGGAGAACATTTTTATGGTGCCCAAGCACAAAAATAATGAAGATTATTATGAGAATCATTTTTAGTCTCTTTTTAGGGATGAACTTTGATTCTAAGGAAAAAGTTGAAAAAAAAACTTGTTTTGTGAAACCAATGCATCAATATATATATGGCAATGAGAAAAAATTGTTCGTGGTGTCTCATCTTGAAACAAATAGTGGTTATTGTAAGAATCGATCTTTTTCTTATTTGGGGATGAACTTTGATTCTAAGGAAAATAGGCCAAAGAAAAGCTTTTATTACGAATTAAAAACATAAATATCATGTATCTCAGTAAGGAGAATGCATTTCTGGTGACAATCATGAAAGGATTAAAGATTATTATAAGAATCCTTGTGTGTCTTATTTAATAGATGAACTTTGATTTTAAGGAAAATAATGGAAAAAAAACATTTTCTTGTGTAATCAAGGCATTAATAGCATTTATGACAATGAGGAAAATATGTTTATAGAGCCTAATCATGAAATGAATGGAGATGATTATAAGAATCTATGTTTGTCTCATTCAAAGAAAAAACTTTAATTTTAAGGAAAATGGCGGATAGACAAACCTTTTTTCAAAACCAAAGCATCAACACCATGTATACCAGTGAGGACAATGTGATTATGGTGCCCAATCATGAAAAGAATGGGCATTATTATAGGGATCCTTATTTGTATCATTTAATGAAAAAACTTTGATTCTTTAGAAATAGTAAAAAGAAAAGCTTCTCTTGCAAAACCAAAATGTTAATATTGTGTATGGATATGAAGATAATGTTGTGGCGCTCAATCATGAAAGAAGATAAAGATTATTACAAAAATCCCTATTTGTCTTATTTAATAGATAAACTTTGATTCCAAGGAAAAAAGTGGAAAAAAAGCTTTTCTTGTGAAACTAAAGTGCCAATATCATGTACATCATTAGGAAAACATGCGTGTCCTGCCTAATCATAAAAGTATTGAGATTATTACAAAAATCTTTGTTTATCTCATTTAGTGGATGAACTTTTATTCACAGGAAAAAGGTAGAAAGAAAAACCTTTCTTATGAAACAAAAGCATTAATATCATGTCTGTTAATAAGGAGAATGTGTTTGTGGTGCCTAATCATTAAAAGAATGGAGATTGTTATGAGAATCCATGTTTGTTTCATTTGAGAGAAGAACAATGATTCTAAAAAATATGGTGGAAAGAAAAGATTTTCTTTTAAGCCAAAAGCATTAATATCGTGTATCCCAGTGAGGAAAATATGTTTATTGTGCCTAATCATGAGAAGAATGGATACTATTACAATAACCTTGTTTGTCTCATTTGAAGGATGAACATTGATTCTAAGGTAAATGCTTGAAAGAAAAGATTTTCTTATGAAATCAAAAGATCAATATCATCTAAGACAATAAAGAGAATGTGCTTATGGTGCACAGTCATAAAAAATAGGGATTATAATAAGAATCTTTGTTTGTATCTTTTGAGGGTTGAACTTTACTTTTAACAAAACTGTCAAGAAGAAAAGCTTCATAGAGAAGCTAAAGCTTGAATATCCTATGTCATAATAAGGAGAAAGTTTTTATGGCCACCAATCATGAAAAGAATGGACATTATTGCAAGAATTATTGTTTATCTCATTTAACAGATGAACTTTGGTTTTAAAGAAAGTAGATGATAGGAAAGCATTTTTTATGAAACCAAAACATCAATCTTGTATGACAATTATAAACCCAATCATAAAAAGAATAGAGACTATTAGGAGAATCTATGTTTGTTTCACTTAAGGGATGAACTCTAATCCTAAGGAAAATGGTAAAAAGAAAAGCTTTTCTTGCAAATCCAAAGCATCAATATCATGTATCCCAACAAGGAGAACATGTATATAGTGACCAGTCATGAAAAGAATAAAGATTATTACAACAATCCTTATTTGTCTTATTTAATAGATAAACTTTGATTCTAAGGAAATGATAGAAAGAAAACCTTTTCTTCTAAAATCGAAGCACCAATAACACGCATGGTAATAAGAAGAATGATTTTATGGTGCCTAGTCATGAAATAAATGATGATTTCTACCAAAATCTATGTTTATCTCTTTTGAGGGATTATTCCAAGAAAATAGTGCAAAGGAAAGTTTTCATGTGGAACAAAAGCATCAATATCATGTATCCTAGTGAAAAGAATGTGTTTGTGGAACCCAATCATGAGAAGAACAAAGACTATTACAAGAATCCTTATTTATCTTATTTGATGGAAGAACTTTGATTATAAAGAAAATGATGGTAAGAAAAACTTTTCTTGTGTAACCAAAGCATCAATGTCATGTATGACAATGAGAAGGGTTTGTGGTGCGCAATCATGAAAATAGTGCAAATGATTACAAGAATCTTTATTTATCCCATTTGATGGACAAACTTTGATTCTAAGGAAAGTAGTTAGAAGAAAAGCTTTTCTTGCAATATCAAAGTATCAATATCATGCATGAGAATGAGAGAATCATGTTTATGGCGCCTAACCATGAAAAGAATAGAGATTGTTATGAAAATCCATGTTTATCTCATTTGAAGGATAAACTTTGATTTAAAGGAAAATAATGGAAAAAAGTTTTTCTTTTGAAACTAAAGCATCAATAGTGTATGACAATGAAAAGAATATGTTTGTGGTGCCCAATCATGAAAAGAAAGAAGGCTATTACAAGAATCCAAGTTTATATCATTGAAAAGACAAGCTTTTCTTGTGAAAACAAAGCATTAATATCGTGTATCCCAGTAAGAAGAATGTGTTTAAGGTGCGCATTCACTATAAGAACAAAGATTTATTATAAGAATCATTCTTTGTCTCATTTGATGGACCAACTTTAATTTTAACTAAAATGGATGAAAGAAAAGCTTTTCTTGTAAAACCAAAGCATCAACATCGTGTATGACAATAAAGAAAACATGTTTATGATGCCTAGTCATCAAAACACTGAAGATTATTACAAGAATCCATGTTTTTCTCATTCAAAAGATGAACTTTGATTTTAAGGAAAATGGTGGAAAGAATAGCTTTTCTTGCAAAACCAAAGTCAATATCACGTATCCTAATGAAGAAAATGTGTTTATGGTGCCCAATCACGAGAATATTGGAGACTATTTTAAGAATCTTTTTTTGTTTCATTCGACAGCCTCGCTTTGATTCTAATTAAAGTAGTGAAAAGAAAAGCTTTTCTTGTGAAATTAAAGCATTAATATTGTGTATTCTATTGAAAAAAACATGCTTATGGAGCCTAATCATTAAAAGAATAGAGATTGTTACGAGAATCTATGTTTATCTTAGTCAATATCACATATCCCAATGAAGAAAATGTATTTATGGTGCCCAATCACGAGAATATTGGAGACTATTTTAAGAATCTTTTTTTTGTTTCATTCGACAGCCTCGCTTTGATTTTAATTAAAGTAGTGAAAAGAAAAGCTTTTCTTGTGAAACTAAAGCATTAATGTTGTGTATTCTATTGAAGAGAACATGCTTATGGAGCCTAATCATTAAAAGAATAGAGATTGTTACGAGAATCTATGTTTATCTTAGTTAAGGGATAAATTTTGATTCTAAGGAAATCTTGGAAGGAAAAGCTTTTTTTGGAAAACAAAACATCAATATCCATATGACAATGAAAAAAAGATGTTTGTGGTACTCGATCACAAAAAGAACAAAGATTATTCTAAGAATCCATATTTATCTTATTTGAGGGATGAAATTTGATTCTAAAGAAAAAGGTGCAAAGGAAAGCTTTATCTTGCAAACCAAAACACATACGATGATGAAGAGAATGTGTCTATGGTGCCCAATGATGAAAAAAATGGAGATTATTACAAGAATCATTGTCTGTATCATTGGAAGAATGAGCTTTTTATGTAAAAATAAAGCTTCAATATCATGTATCAAGAACCCATTCTTTTGTCTAGTCTCAAAAAGAATGAATTATTATGAGAATCCATGTTTGTCTTAATTGATGGATAAACTTTGATTCTAAGGAAAATATTTGATGAAAAAACTTTTATTGTGAAACCAAAGCATCAATATCATGTATCTTAGTGAAAAAAGTGTTTACAGTAACCAATCAGGAAATAAACAAAGATTTTTACAAGAATCATTATTTGTCTCTTATGATAGATAAACTTTGGTTCTAAGAAAAATAGTAGAAAATAAAACTTTTCTTTTGAACATAAAGCATCACTATCATGTACGACAATGAGGAGAATGTGTTTATGGTGCCTAGTCATGAAAAAAAAGGTGATTATTAAAAGAATCCATGTTTGTCTCATTTTAGGGATGAACTTTGATTCTGCACTAAATGGTGTAAAGAAAAACTCTTTTCGTGAAACCAATGCATTAATATCGTGAATCCTGGTAAGAAGAACATGTTTATGGTGACGAATCATGACAAGAATGAAGATTATTAGAAGAATAACTATTTGTCTCATTTGACAGATGAACTTTGATTCTATGGTGGAAAAAAAGCTTTTCTTGTGAAGCAAAAAAACTGATATCATGTATCCCAATCAAGGGAAGGTGTTTAGGGTGCCTAATCATGAAAAAACTAAGATTGTTACAACGATTCATTGTTTGTCTTATTTGATAGATGAACTTTGATTTTAAGAAAGATGGTGGAAAGAAAAACTTTTCTTGCAAAATTAAAGTATCAATATCTTCTATAACAATGAGGAAAATGTACTTGGGGTGCCTAATCATAAAAAAATGCATACTACTGCAAGAATCCATGTTTGTCTAATTTAATGGATAAACTTTGATTATAAGGAAAATGGTGGAAAGAAAAGATTTTCTTGCAAAATCAAAGCATTAATATCATGTATCCTAATGAATAGAACATTTTTATGTGCCTTATCGTGAGAAGAATAGAGATTACTATAAGAATCCTTGTTTGTCTTATTTGGCAAATAAACTTTCATTCTAATTAAAATGGTGAAAAGAAAAGTTTTTCTTGTGTGACCAAATCATCAATCTCATGTATTAAAATCAGGAGAACATGTTTATGGTGCTCAATCACGAATATAAATGAAATTATTACAAGAATCATTGTTTTTCTCATTTGAAAGATGAACTTTAATTCTAAGAAAAATGGTAGAATGAAAAGCTTTTCTTACGAAACTAAAGCATCAATTTTAGTATCATGTATCCAAGTGAGGAGAAAATGTTTGTGGTGCCCAATCATAAGAAAAATAGAGATTATTACAAGAGCCTTTGTTTATCTCATTTGATTAATGAACAATGATTTTAATTACAATGGTGGAGAGAAAATCTTTTCTTGTGGAACCAAAGCATCAAAATCATGTGTGAAAATAAGGAAAACAGGTTTATGGTACAATCACAAAAAGAATAGAGATTTACAAGAATCCTTGTTTATCCTATTTAAGAGACAAACTTGATTTTAAGGAAAATGTTAGAAAGCAATAACAATTTTTGAGACGTGTTTGGATTCATAAATTGACTAAGGCCTGAAATCGAGTTTTTAATTTAAAAAAGTTTGGACAGATCAACGAGAGGAAAATTTTAATTTTTTTTAATGAAATTTTGAAAAGTAAAGTTAGAGTATCACCTCAAAATAAGGTTAGAGTATCCGCAAAGGTGAAAATTTTGATAATTTTGGGAAAACAAAGTTAAAGGACTTAAATTGAGAAACGTTTGATAATTTCTTGCAAGGTGACATTTTTTACTATTTTTAACAAAATCGATGATTTTTTATTAACTTGGTTTTTTTCTCGATAATTAATGACAATTATGAGATATATTTTAATCGTCATTTCTCTTTTCCATCTTTTATGTGATTTATTTTATGCAAATAGTATCTTATCTTTTGTATGCCTTATTAACATGTTTCCCTATTGTGGTTTCCAATTCGCATTCATATTTCCAGATTATTTTAAAAAATTACAAGCCAATGTTCCATGTTGGTATCTCTTTGGTGCTTGACACGTAATATTCGATTTTCAAAACTAAATCCGAAGATCTTTTTAGTCAAAAATCCTTAGGTTCTAAACTTCTCTGAGGTGCATATGAGAAATTCTTTTAAACTTGGGTTTGCTATTTTACACAAAATCCATGCATAAAAAGGGACTATATAAAAATAATAACAAGTCCAAATCGAGGAAATCAAAACTAATGTAAGCAGAGCTAGAAGGTACTAATTTTGGACGTCTTGAAGATCTTAATACTTCCCCGTGCTAACCAACTGCCAAACCTAATCAACGAATCTCTTGACCCTGTAGACATTGGAATCAATTTTTGAGTTTCATAACTCTGAACGTCAATTTCAATAGGCATCTGAGCATGCCTAGCCCAAATGATTATGGTGACTCTAAGTGTTAGCCATTTCGTAGGGGCTATCTAGGACTAGTTAGACAAGTGATTCATTCGATAGTCCTACCTCCAGTGTTGCGAATAAAGGATCCTGGTCAAAAGGACACTTCTACGTCAAGAATTTTATCACTTTCCTTAAATTATTTTTAAGTCATATATGCTTCCTACTTTGCAAAGATGTTTTGGGGGCACCTTATGACACCTTCCATTTCCATTACACATATAATTTCAAATATGATAAAGAATATGGCATGAATATTTGTATATTTATTATTTTATGATACTTTTAAAAATGAAAATTCTACTAGCTACATAAAAATAACAATTTAAAACAAAATTCACCAAAACAATTAAATATTACTATTGAAATGCACAATCTTTTGTAGTTGCAAGCAAATATCCTTTTTGCATTAATATATACAAAAAAGTCTAATAATAAATTCCATTTGTGAAAAAATAGTTAAAAATTTCATGTGTAAAACTTTAATTCTTAATTGAAAATTTTACATGAAAAAAGTTTAATTAAAAATTTAATATGGAAGTTTAATTAAAAATTCCATATGTAAAAGGTTTATTTAAAAATTCTATATATAAAAAGTTTGATTAAAAATTCCATATGTATAGAGTTCAATTAAGTAGGTTGATTTAAAATCTTATGTCTGGAAAGTTTAAAAGAAAATTACATGTGTGAAAATTTATTTAAATTTCATATATAAAATATTTAATTAAAATTTCCACTTGTAAAAGTTTAATTAAAAATTTATTTAAAATTTCTTTTCTTCTTTTAATTTTCTTCTCATCATCTCCATCTATTTTTTTTTTTTGTTTTTTAAGTTTTTATCTATTTACTTTCCAAGCTTTCTGTGCTTACTTTTTTATTTTCTTATTTTAAAGCTTGATAATCCTAAGTTTAAGCTTAGTGGATGCTTGTGAGGCCATATTTTAAGCTGTTAATGTTTTAAGCTATGATTTACTATTACGTTCATGTTTATGTTCCATTTAAATTCTTGTTATATTTACTTTGTATCTTTTTATTTATTTTAAAGCTCGATGCTTCTAAGAAAAATATTTAAGTTAGATGACATAAATAAAATTAACATAGTGTCATTTAGTAGCATTTTATTCCTTTTTTTTAAGGACAAACCAATTCAAAAATTTTGGCAAAATCTTATTTCTTTAGCACTTGTATTCGAGTATTTATTTATGTATTGTATAATAATTATTTTTTTTAAAAAATAAGGTTATATTATTTTTATAATATTGAATAAAATTCATTATATTGATAGATTATAGATAGAAATTAAAACATTGAAAATAACCTGAGATCAATTGGTATAAGTAAATTATTTAAAAACTAAGGGTATTAAATCAAAAGAATTATGATGATTAAATAGTAACAAAAAAAACTATGTTAAATGATGTCATAAGTTTTGAGTATTATGAGTTGTTAGTAAAGGCATCCATGACTAAGTCATGGCTCAAAAAAATTTTAAATTTTAAACCCAAGCTTGAATTTGACTTGTTCTAGCCTGATGAGTTTGAATTTACTATTCATCTATTAAAATATTAAAATATCATTTTTATATTAATATTTGTGTATTTTATGATTATAGATAATAAAAAATTTATCATTTTAATTTAAAAATACTATTCCGTGTTGGCCTAGCCCAAAACAAGAAAATAATAACCCAAGCTCAGCTTGAGTCGAGTTGGGTGGGTAGTAGCGACCCATGGACAAGTCTAGCTATTAGATTTATATTTTATTACTTTTATTTCTTAATATGAAATAACTAATGAATATAAATATAATTTAAATAAAATTTGATATCATTATAATTTGTTTTTACATATAATACATATAATCAATCAAATTGTTGTATTCGCATTGTATTTGTGTTTTTTATATGAAACATGAGTAGCTATTTCCTAACTACTTGTACAATGAAAAACAATAGCTTTTGAATCAGATAATGCCTTTTCGATCTAACTTTCTTTTTTCTTTGAAAATTATTATGAAGCTATTATGAAAATAAAAGCTTTAAAAAGTAAGTTAAAGCCAGTTTGTTTGGTAATTTAACTCTTAAAAACCAATCATATAAATTCATAAAAAATGCTAGACTTGTTGATGGGCCAAGCTACCCACTCAACCTAGTAGGCTCGACTTCCATAAGGCTAGCCTTAGACAAAGTCTTGAGTATTTTGGGTTGGCTTGACCCGAATTACTGTTTAGTAATAAAAATATATTTTTTATTTAAATTTAATTTAAAAAATATATAAATATTAATATAAAATAATTTTTTATTAATTTTTGCACAATGATTCTAACATTCAAGCTGAGCTAGGTTCAATTCAAGTATGAGCAAGAAAATCTAAAAAAATTTCAGGTCAAGTCCTACCTAGCTTATGGATCCTTTAATAAAAGTTAGATTGTTTTTAAAAAAAGATAAGAAGAAAAAAAGCAGGGCCAAACAGGCTCTTGCATTTATAAGCTTTTTTTATCATTTTTGACCTTACATTTAATGAATGAAGACATTTTTATAACAAAAATAAGAATGTGTAAAAACTAGTGTGCTTTCTAAAAATAAAGAAGAGAAAAATCTTATTTTTAATCTTTTCTTAAAACTCTTTTTTTCTTTATTTTTTCATTAAAAATAAGCTATTTTTTTTTAATTCTCAAAGAGACCTATTCAGCTTGGCCTCTTCTTTTAAAAAACATTTAATCCAAAAAAAAAATGTCTAGCTAAATAAACACATAAAATTTAAAAGACTAGCTGAAGACTTGGAGGCCTGACAACCAAATATCAGTTGTATAAAGGTTCAGTCTATTATTTGGGCCCATATAAATTGGCTACGGGCTCTTGAAGAAAGTAAAGATGGATTAGAAAATGATGTCCAAATCTCATTGTCTCTAATAGCGGCTCAGATCCATTTCTTATCTCCTTAAAATCTCTAGCTCTATCTTTAACATACAACACTAGTAAATTTGCTAAAATAATAATAAAAAAGCTCTTGGATTTTATCATTTTATTTAAGGTTAGCTCATATACTTTTTTCACACTTATAGAAACTTCTTAAGCTATAATTTATGTTCAAATATAGTTTTTAATCTTTTAATTTGTACTAAAATAAATCTTTAATCTTTAATTAACACATGAATGAATCCTTACTATAAATCCATATTTCATTTGAAATAATGATTTACGTAAGTACAATTCAACAAATAAAAATTTGTTTGAGTACAATAATAATATACAAATAAATTAAATACGTATAATTTAATGTTTTTTAATATTTTCAATCTTGTAAAGTTCATCTACCTCTTTCCACTTCCGTGCTTCTCTGTGGAGAAATATTGAGTTTAGAAACAAAATAAACTAAGCCATGATGTCAATTATAAGTTCGACTCCACTTTTTTTTCCTTTTATTTACCCAACAAGAAAATAAATTAATGGACAAAGCATTTTTTTTTCTAATGTGTGCTTTTTTTTTTTATGAAAGCATAAATACTACTTTATCTTATGCAAGAGTTGTGACATGCATAAAAATTATGAAAAATATTTTTACATATATGGTTTATAAGAATATTAAAAGTATGCATAAATAGTGCAAAAAAATTAAGTAAATAAATAGATGAAAAGGGTTGAATTAGTATCCCAAATTAATTGCACTAGTTTAAAACCCTAGCAATGCAGTGAGAAATACTTTTTTTAAAGATATGGTGTGATTATAAAAAATACTTTTAAGATACATATTTATAATGGGTTTTAATTATAATTATATAAGAACTAATATGAAATAAATTATACACGATTTCTAAATGTTTATTTTTTCCAAAAGTTCATAAGCTTTTTTATTTTTTAATTTTCTAACATTTAAACATAATTAAAATAATTTAAGGTAAGTCAAAATGGATTGAAATAAATATAGTTTAAATGTTTAATTAATTTGATGAAAACATAAATTATTTCCTAATTAAATACTAAAATTATGGGTTGATACTTTCAAAGCATATCTTTATATCATTTATATACTTATTTCGATTTACATATCTATAATAATTTCCTAATTAAATGCACTTTTTATAACTATTTAAAAGGAGAAAAACATATATATTAAAATCCATAATATAAATAGTAATTGATTTATTGAATTAAAAATTTTTTTTATTATTTACTCCATAATATAAATTTTGGATGTTTTGAAAGTAAGATATGTTATCCACGTGTCAGCTACTGTTTGCTTTTGTTTTCCATTTTTCCTTTTTACCCTTCTTTTTTTTTTGTTCTTTGTACCCTTTTGTTTCTTTTCTCCTTTCTTTCCCTTCAAAATGCTTTCAAGATGGTTCTTTTCCTTCTTCCTTGCTTTCTATGTGTGTGTGTGTGTGCGTGTATATATATATATATATATGGATTTTTGGGGAACAAATGTCATTGAAAAAACTTTTACATATTTTGCAATTTAGCGCTTATGTTTACTAACGCCACAAAATAACCTAAAACTAAGATATCAAGACAAAAATCATCATCATCAACTCCAATCAGATTCGGCCAAGGTGGAAAATAACAAACATAAAAATGTTTTCATATAGAAAATCATGAAAATAAGCATAAATAATTATTATTAAACTTAAACTAAAGTAAAACCATAAAATAAATACACTAACATACTAATCAACATATTAACATCAAAACAACATGAAAGAAATAATTTAAACATCAACATAAATGCAATAAAACCAAAATCATAACGACAAAAATAATATTCCATAAAAAAACAGGATTGAACTTAAAAAAACAAAAAATAACAAGAAATACAAAAAATTTTTAAAGTCACCATGTTTAGCCTTTCAACATGGATGAGAATCCATGAGCTTTAACATGATTTTGACTTATGAATAAGGATGAAAATGAATCAAAATGAAGAAAAAGAAAGAAACAAGTGTTTGTACCTTAGGCAAAAACTTGAAAACTAAGTAAAATGAATGTTTTCTAGTGTCTTTTTCTTTTTTCTTTCAAAAGCCTCCTTAATGAATGAAGGTATCCCTATTTATAGGAAGCACGGTCGGCCAAGGCAAGAAAAAAAATGCCTTGGCTGAATGGTTTCTACACCATTCTATTCTTTTTCTTCTTTTTTTTTTTAATTTTATAATTATTACTTTTTTAATTAATTTGATATAAATTAAACATGATTTGATTTTAATTTATTAATATTGTCTTCTTACGAGTGATGTCATGTATGACATCATTGATTTCTAGAGCATTTTGTATGATATTTGTATGATATGTAAAATTATACCATAAAAATTAATTATAAGGACTCAATTATAAAAATTTTAAAAATATGTATTTCAAATAAAATTTTATATGATCAATCTAATTTATTCTAATAATAAACACAATTTTTAATTTACAGAAAAAACATTAAAAATAGCAAACTCATAAAATTTTACAATAAAAACCCTAACCCAGAAAAATTATTATATGTAAAAAAGTAAAACTCATAAAATAAATTAAATTTTTTAAAACTAATTTAATATGATTTAAAGAATAACATTTTAGGAAATTTAAAAACTATAAACTTAAAAAAATCTTATCAAAAAATTTACGAAATAAAAAACTTTGTATTATGGAAACAAAAAATTCTAAAAAAAAATGCAAAACTTATCAAAGAAATTGAATTTTGAAAAACCGATTTAATATGAATTTAATGAGAATATTTAAAGAATTTTAAAAATTATAAACACGAAAAAAATCCCCCAAAAATTTTATAAAGTAAAATACTTCGTCTCTAGAAAATGAAAAAATTCTAAAAAAGAACTTATAAGATAAATTGAATTTTGAAAAACTAATTTAATATGAATTAAATAACAATATTTGAAGAATTTTAAAAATTATAAATGCAAAAAAAATCACCAAAAAAATTTACAAAGTTGAAAACTTGATATTTTAAAAATAAAGAAAATCCTAAAATTCATAACAAATAAATGAAGTTTGAAAAAGTAATTTAATGGTGGTTAAATGTGAATATTTAAAGAATTTTAAAATTTAAAACTTGAGAAAATTTCATAAAAAATTTTACAGATAAAGGAAAGTTCATATTCTAGAACCTAAAAAATTTCAAAAAATACATTGAAACTTATATAAATTAATTAAATATAACATATTATTCAAATATTAATTTACAAAATGGTAAAGACAAAAATCCAAAATTTGAAATAATTTTATCAAAAAAATTTTACGAGTATGATGCTCATGATACTGTGAAAAATTCAAAATTAATTTTTAAATAAACAACTTGACACCTTATGGTATAAAATGCCAATATAAATTTTTCCTTTAATATTTTTGGTTTTTTAGAGTGTGTATTGGCATAAAAATCACACTAGTATCAATAAAAATATACAATAGTCAATTTCTAAAATTTTACAAAAAATTCTTAAAAATTTTCTAAAATTAGGAAATTTGACCGTGATATCATCCACAGAAATGCATTTTCAAAATTTTGACAAGAATATATTAAAAGGTAATTTTTCTCTTAAATATTTGTTTTATATATACGAAATTAAAGATTAAAATATGATTTTTCTATCATATGAACTTACGGCCCTTTAAACATGAATAAAAAGGTTTTGAAATTGTCTAATCCATCTGAAAAAGATTATTCCCAATGAGAGTGGCCATTAAGTTTCTAATCTCGAATATTCAAGATTATCAAAAATAAGATACGAATGAAATTGGGTGTCTTCAGCTGCCCTTTTTTTGACCGTTGCTGAGAATTAAGAACAAGGCAAATACCAGATGGACATAATTTTTTTTGGGTTGTTAGGCTTTTGAAAAATAAACTAAACTAAAAATGAACATAACAATTAATTAACCAAAGAGAGAAACCTTAAATTAAAATGATGAATAGGGTGAAACCTAAGTCAAAAATGGTTGACTAGGACAAAACTATGCAAATCAACAAAAAAAAGGTTGACTAAGATGATATCATATAAGTCAATGAAAGGAAAAGTTAACCAAGAGGAAACTTAAAAGTCAACAAAAAGAAAGGATGAAAAGTTGACTAGGGCAAAACCTATGAGTTAACGAAAAAAAAGTTAACAAGATAAAACCTATAAGTCAACAGAAGAAAAAATTGACTGGATAAAGCCTATGAGTCAACAAAAAAAAGTTAACCAGGATAAAGCCTATAAGTTAATGAAGGTAAAAGATAAAAAGTTAACAGAGGCAAAACCTATGAGTCAATGAATAAAAGAGGTTGATCAAGACAAAATGGACAAGTCGATAAATGAAAAAGTTCGACCATGATGAAATTGACAAGTTAAAAATGAAAAGGGTTGACCGAGATGAAATTGACAAGTAAACAAATAAAAAGGTTGATCGAGATGAAATCAACAAGTCAATAAATAAAAAAATTAACGAGATGAAACTGATAAGTCAATAAATAAAAGGGGTTAATTGGGAAACAACCGACAAGTCAAAAAATAAAAGGGTTGATCAGGATGAAATTGACAAGTCAACAAATGAAAGGGGTTGATCGAGATAAAATCAATAAGTCAACAAATAAAAATGTTGACCAAGATAAAAGCTATAAGTTGACAAATAAAAGGGGTTGACCGAGATGAAACTGTCAAGTCACTAAATAAAAGGGATAACTTTTGACATTTGATCCATTTAAAAGGATAAGGGGTTACCATTCAATTTTGAGTGAATAATCATGATTGTTGCTCTCTTTCAGCATCACTTTTAATTTTTCTGCAAACTATTGAATACAAATACATGCAAAATGCATTAATGAATTCACATGATTCCTTTATACAACCCATGAATTTGATCATTATTCATTATTTCTGATCCAACCTATTTTGGAATTTAAAGGCATTTTCAAATGATGTTGTGAAAATTACTTTTCTTTTTGGCCAAAAGACTCAGTGCCTGAACCTCAATTCAAAGGTATCCTTAAGAGATGGTGTAGGCAAATGAACTTGCCCCGATACTTGAGGTTGAAGGCATTTTTAGAAAATGTTATGAATATTGTTTTCTTTGGTTAAAGGAAGCAGGCTAATGATGCCCCAATCCAAAGCTCCTTGTGATTGGGTAAGGTGAATAAAGCTGATAATGCCTACATGTGAAGCTCCTTGTGGAGGATTTATTTTCCTCTTATTAAAAATGTCTTTTAATCAGGACTTCCAAATTCCATTTTCTTTAATGATACTTAACCACATTATCAATTGATTTTAACCCTTCCTAGAATGTCCAAAGAATTAAAATAGTAACTAAGCTCTGTATAATGTTTAACTTTAATCCAAAGTAATGCAAAAAAATCTTTTTTTATTTATTTCTAAAATGTCAATCATCATTTATAAAAAATATGTACATGAAAAAGGTATGACAAAGGTATAAATAAAATAAAAAAGGTATAATAGGGTGTGACAAAGGTGTAAATGAAATTATGAGGACATGAATAAAGATATGTATTTATATTCCAATGGAGGAAGGAATACAATATTAGAATTTTTAATAAGAATATTTATAATGTATAGAACAAAATTGGATACTATTGGGATGGTTGAAATCTCTTATTCAATTCTTCTAAAGTTTTTTTTAAATAAAACATTGTTCTTACGTGAACTAATCTCTTGAAGATAACTTTGATTACATAGTACCTTCCCTTTTAGTCTTGAGTATTCAACATACTTCATTTCATGCATTATGTAGACACCTTATTTTGTCCGGGCTAATTTTTAGCAATTTAGAGCATAGACGTAAGAGGGGGCGATGATCACTGGGAAAAGTATTTTGAGGATGTCAAGAAGGCCTAGGGATCATATCAAAGGTAAATGCAAAGATGTGGCATCAAATGATGTAGTCCAAGGTATTCAGGGACAAAAGATATAAGAAAATTCACAATTTTACTTAAATGTATCGATACATGGTCCTCATGTATCGATACATGATTCTCATGTACCGATAAAATGCTCTAACATGCCAAAAATTTGAAACATCCACATTTTTATCGATACAACAAGTAGATGTATCGATACATAAGCCTCTGTATCGTTATAAAACCTTATGTATCGATACTAGACCCTACCAGGACCAAAACATGCATTCTGTAAAGGAATGTATCGATACATATCGACATGTATCGATACAGTGGTTCATAGTATTGATATAATGGTTCATAGTATCGATACATTGATCATTGTATTGATACAATGTTCATTGTACCGATACACATAAGGTTTTTGGACTAAATATATCGATACATTATGCAATGTATCGATACATGCAGGCCATTTTCATGGTCTAGGCAATTTTGACTCGTCCACCATTGATCCAAAACTCGATTTTAACTCGTTTCTTTGCATAAAAAAAGATTAAAACACATATTAGATTATGAATTTAGACTTTTGAATTAATCATAACATCTTTTTGAAGTCTAAATTAGGTAAAAAAAGGTTAACATCACATTATCACCCTACTCTTTAGATTGTTATCCAATATCACCATCAGCCACCCTATTTGCTAGACAAGCATTTCAGCGTTTAATCCATTCACCTTATGCACATCACATTGGTAGCAAGTTGCTCTCTACAGCCACCTTATAGCCACCATGCTGACATCACCTTGTATCCTTTGAGAAATGGCCAAAAACACTTCCAATTTAGCTCTAAAAGGCAGGTATAAATGAACCACTTCTATCTTAGTAGAAAAAGGTTAGATTCTAGCTCATTTACACTTCCAAAAACACATTCACATACCAAGAAAACTAGAATCCGGTAACTTTTCACCCACCACCCAAAAACAGCCCTAAAACACTTACTTTCATCCACTGCACACTGAAAAAATCACCCTCATCCATACCAATACCAAAACCTCCATATTTTTCTCTTTTTCTTGCTTATTAACAACAAGGAAAAGATGAAAATTCAAGCTATCCCTACTGCTCAAATCATTTGGCCAAGAAGTAAAGTTTTATTGGTATAAATTCTCACTTTATCACTTTCATTTTCTATTTTTTAGCATCTTCATCATTTTAAGGAGCTCTCCATGTTTCCATCACCCTCTTAGGATTATCATGCATTATTGTGGCTTTTG
>JBBYHO010515709.1:0-19287 GCA_038382025.1 Adansonia gregorii | reverse complement strand
AAGAAGCCAAGCTTTGATCAATATCAATAAGGTTGCCTTTTCTTATGGCTCATCTTCATTATTCCTCACTCTTGGGCGTTTCAATATGTCACACATATTTAACTACCAACTTTTAGGTATCATATACCATAAGAAGTGAATTAATCCCAATGTATATCTGATATCGAAACTTCCTTAAGCTTTTGACTTTAATTATATCAATGTATTCCTTACAATCTTTACTCTATTGATCTAGCTTCAGATGAGTTCTAGTGCCATACAAGCCATCATCATAATGTGGCTTGATCAAGGTTATCTATATGAATTTGATAGGCTATCTTTCACTCAATAAGCTATTCTCAGACAAGACTTTTAACTTGTATTAAGACAATCTTAATACTTATGGGACTAACTAATGGAGTTTGGCCCATTAAACTTATTAACATCATGTATGCTACTTAGCAATAATATATTACTCATTTTTTATTTATATCCGATATGAACCTGTCGCAACGTGCCTCGGGGTGGATCCTCGTGGATCTATGGGTGCATACAATTTAAAATATTTTCTTGACTTGGGAATGTCTTCTAGACTGAGCCTTTTTCTTTACGACGTGAGGAGAATGAAAAAGTATAAATTCTTAACTTATGACACAATGAGGGGGATCATAAGATGAATCGTTCATCTTATTAGTCTTATATGACCATCATGAAATGGCCAACGCTTGGATCATTTCAGGCTAGGATGACTGAATGCCTATTGAAACCTATGTTTTGAGTTATGAAACTTAAAACATCGATGCCATGGTCTATGTAGTATATATGTTTGCTATTTAGGTTCGAGAGTTAGTTACGCACAAAGAGGTATGAACCTCTTTGCGATGCCCGAAATCGGTACCTTACTAGCTATGTCTTAACTCAGTTTCGATTTTTTCGATCTTCACTCGTTATTATTTTGATATAACCCTTTTTTAATGCATGAATTTTACAAAAATATAAATTTAGATTTTGATAAAAAGATTTAATCTCATATATACCCGGAAGAGATAGGGAATATAAAAAATTTCAATTAAAATAACCTCTGGATTTTACTTTGAAAATGGAATGTTTCACTTTAGGGACTGGAGAGATACCCATGTAAAACATTGCATTTAGTTTTACTTGAAATGATTTGAAAACATGAATGCAAATAATCATCATAAAGAAATCACGGTAGTACGACAATGAATGAAGTAGTATAATATGGACCATTCAATGTAATGATAAAGGGAAGAGATGGACTATTAGAATTGATCTCACAATATGCATTAATTATCTAAGAATAATCGAATTGACAATTTTTGAGATGCATCTGAATAAGGTTTTCTTGACACATACATGGAAATCCGAGAAAGAGAAAAATTTAATTGTAGTTAAAAGACAAGGTTAGAGTATCTTTTCGAAAAGATAGGGGTGGAGTATCCCATGGATGAAAATAATGTTGACAAAGAAAGATTTCTAAATCTTGTCAATTTTGAAAAGCGGGGTTAGAGTATCCCCTCGGAAGGTCGAGGTTGGAGTATCCTCGTGGATGACAAATAATTTTGTCAAAAAAAGTTTTTTTAAATCTTAACAATTTTGAAAAGCGGGGTTAGAGTATCTCCTCAGAAGGCCGGGGTTGGAGTATCCCCAAAGCTAACATGTCTGAAACTCTTTAGAGAAGTTGAGTTAGAAAAATTAAGTTGACAAAACTTTGTGATCTAGAAAATGTGTGAGCATTTGGATGATTTTAGCAAAAGAAGTTGTGAATGAGGATGGTAAAGATGTAAAATATGTTCGCACCTTGATACTAGCTATGGGAGGTCAAAACATGTTTTCGAAGCTGATCGGGGTGATATGGTGACATTCAAACATTTCGAGATGCAGCTCAAGAAAATAACTTAATTTTAACCATAATCGAAAGCAAAGGATAGCATTATGCTATTCCCATTTTTGTATTTATTCTAAATTAGTTTGAAGGCTTTGGAGGGTGAACAAGATACCGTTAAAAGGGTAACTCGATGAGGGTGAATTTAAAAATATTCCTAATGTCCAAAAAAGTCACTTTCCAGGGGAATAAATTTTCAAGTTTGGATTAATTTTGCTACTAGTAAAGCATACAAGGAACAAAGTGTGTCAAAATTTGAAAAATCACTTCGGACTCATTTGGTATCGAAAAATTACAAATAATACCTATCTAGAAAGGGAATTTCATGGGCTTTTTAGGAAAAATGTTGAATGGATTTGGAAAAATCATTTAATGGGCCTAAGCAGAATGCACTTTGTTCACTATAGGGATTCTAAATAGTCTTGATTTGAAAAATCATAACTCTTTCATCCGGACTAATCCAAAGAGGAACAAGACTTTGTTTTTAAGATATTTTGACACACTTTAAAAGAAAAATATTATAAAATTCATGAAAAATCATTTGGGATTTTAAAGTGATTTTTCAACTTGTAACAGTGTTGCTGCCAGCAGGGGACAAAGCAAAGTAGGGGATATTTCTTATTTTCTTTATGTTTATAGGTCCAAACTCAAGTTATCGACATTTGAACATCCATGGTTGAAGAAAAAGAGTGGCATGAGTGTCGTGAACTCATTTGCGCAGCCCTGGAATAATTTAGGATAATGAACAATCCGTTGATCATACCACTCAAGGTTTTGACTCAAAACAAGGCATGAACATTTTGGGAGCAAGTATAAGGCCTTTTTTTTTTGCAAAATCAAAAGATTTAAGTCTGTTTTACCAAAATTCCAGATCTAAAAAACTTAATTTTCCCTAAGATTTTTTTGCTAACTTTAAGGAAAATGCTAAGTCATGCTAATCTTCATTGGTTGAGGTTAACATGCTTAGCTTGGTGAGCTTTTGAAAATTAGCTTTTGACAATCATCAAACATGCATTTAGACAAAGAGAAGATAATGAACATACAAGGGAATAGAACATAACATGAATAGGGCTGCTAACTTTACCAATGGTCTTGACAAAGAAAGTGTTATGCACATATCTTATGAAGTGAAGCATGCCAAAAATGACAATGATTCATGAAAAAAGACAAGTTAATGTATAAACATGCTTGAAACATGCTGGGCTAAGGATTCATACATGGATCAATCATAACAAGATGCATGGATACTGCATAAAATGCATAAACAAGAGCTATCAAAATAATGAGGATAAAATGAGGCATTTTACACATCAAAGGGGCATTAAGGCATCCAAATCCAAAACTAACACAACCAAAGGCCACGATAATGCATGAGAATCCCAAGAGGGTAATGGAAACATAGAGAGCTCACTAAAATGATGAAGATGCTGAAAAACAGAAAATAAAAGTGATAAAGTAAGAAGTTATACCAACAAAACTTTAATTTTTGGCCAAATAGTTAGAGCAGTAGAGATGGCTTGAAATTTTCTCTTTTCCTTGTTGTTAATAAGCAAGAAAAAGAGAGAAACAATGAGGTTTTGATTCTAGTATGGGTGAGAGTGATTTTCAGAATGTGTAATGGTTGAGAGTAAGTGTTTTAGGGCTGTTTTTGGGTAATGAGTGAAGAGTTATGAGATTTGGTTTTATTGATATGTCAATGTGTTTTTAGAAGCTAAAACAAGCTGGAATCTAAAATGCCTCAACTGAGATATAAGTAGTCTATTTATATGAGTATTTTAAAGCCAAATTGAAGGTGTTTTTGGTTATTTCTCATAGGAAACAAAGTGATGTCAGCTTGGTAGCTATAGAGTGGCTGTAGGGAGCAACTTGCTGCCAATGTGGTGGTTATAGGGTGGCTGGTTTAAATGCTAAAATGATTTTCCAGTAAATAGGGTGGCTGATTATGATCCTGGTCAACAAATTAGAGGTATTCTCGGTCATTTCTCATAGGAGACAAAGTGATGTCAGCTTGATAGCTATAGAATGGCTGTAGGGAGCAACTTGCTGCCAATGTGATAGACATAGGGTGGCTGGTTTAAATGCTAAAATGATTTTCCAGCAAATAGCGTGGCTGATGTTAATCTTGGTCAATAAACTAGGGCGGAATAGGGTGATCATGTGACATTAATCTTTTCAATCTAATTTAGAGTTCAAAATTTTTTTTGATTAATTCAAAAGTCTAAATTCATAATCTGATATGGGTTTTGATCTTTTTTAATGCAAAGAAATGAGTTAAAATCGAGTTTTTGATCAATGGTGGATGAATAAAAAATGCCCAGACCATGGAAAATGGCTAGTATGTATCAATACATTACAGAATGTATGGATAGATTTGGTCCAAAAACCTTGAGTGTATCGATACAATGAGCATTGTATCAATACATGTTGCTATGTTTTGATACATTTCTTTGCAGAATGCATGTTTTGGTCTTGGCATGGCCTAGTATCGATACATGAGCTCCTATATCGATACATAAGCTTATGTATCGATACATTTACATGTTGTATCGATCCAAATGGAGGTATTTTAACTTTGTGGATTATTGGAACATTGTATCAATACATCATGAGAACCATGTATCGATACATTTAATCAAAACTATGAATTTTCTCATATATTTTATCCCTAGACACCTTGAACTACGTTCTTTGATGCCATATCTTTGCATGTATCTTTAATATGATCCTTAGGCCTTTATGACCTCTTCAAAAATACTGTCGCCCAATGATCATCGCCCTCTCTCACGTCCATGCCCTAAGTTACTAAAAAAATTAGCTCGAACAAAATAAAGTGTCTATAACTACCCCTTTTTGATTGTTGCTAAGAATTAAGAACAGGGCAAAGATAAATAAACACTATTTTGTCTAAGGTAGAATGATGCTCCCCAAAACACCTACAAAGAAATAAATTGTAATTAATACTTTACTATGATAAGTGTAGTGCATTGGCAGCGATCCTAATAAAGGTTTAACTTAATTTTGTAGGGTTTGCCTTCCCTAGTAAGGTGTTAGTTTTTCTAAAGCTTGATCCCTTTAAGCCGGTGCAGAGTAACATGGATTTTTGATGTGGGTGTCGTCAGCTTGTGCGAACTTTGACTTAAACTTGGGTACCACCAGCTCATGTGGGCTTTGATTTGAGTGCTGCCATCTTGTGTGGGCTTTGACTTAGACTTAAGTGGGCTTTGACTCAGGTGCCACTAGCTTGTGCGAGTTGTGACTTAGACTAGGTGCCACCAGCTTTATGGGCTTTAACTCAAGCTAGGTGCCACTAGCTTGTGCGGGCTATGAAAAAATTCCATTAACTTGTGGGCTTTGAAAAGGTGCCACTGACTTATGGGTTTTGACTCGTGTGCCGCTAACTTGTACGATTTTTGACTCTTAAGTGCCACCAGTTTATGTGGGCTTTAAAAATGTGCCACTAACTTGTGGGTTTGAAGAGGTGCCATTGACTTGTTAGCTTTGAAAAAAGTGCCACTAACTTTTAGGCTTTGAAAAGGACGCCATTGACTTATGGGCTTTTAGAAATATGCCACTAACTTATAGGTTTTGAAAAGGGTGCCATTGACTTATGGACTTTAAAAAGTTACCACTAACTTGTGGGCTTTGAAAAAGGTGCTAATTTGTGGGCTTTGAAAAATATGCCATTAACTTGTGGGCTTTGAACTAAGTGCCACTGACTTGTGGGCTTTGGAAAGGTGCCACCAACTTGTGGGCTTTGAACAAGGTGCCATTGACTTATAGGCTTTGAATAGGGTGCCACTGACTTATGGGCTTTAGAAAGGTGCCACTGACTTGTGGGCTTTGAAAAAGATGCCATTAACTTGTAGGCTTTGAAAAGAGTGCCATTGACTTGTGGGCTTTAAAAAGGGTGTTTTTGATAAAACTTTTTATACAAGTTTTTCTTAACAAAGGTTCATAAGAAAATTTCACGATGAAAGGGTTTTGACACTAATTATTGATAAAATTCTTAACATAGCTTCTGACGAATGTTCTTGACAATAGTTCTTAATGATAGTTTCTGGACAATAATTTCTTGACACTGGCACTTTGATAGTAGTTTTTCTTTGATAAAAAGGGTTTTGATAGGAGGTGATAAGAAGAAAAAACCTTACCTGAATGACATTTGGTTTACAAAGCTTAGGGTTTTTACCAGGAATTCCTTGGAGGTTCAGTAAACTTGACTTGAAGTGATAATGTAAAAATAATGATGTATGATGGTAATATGAGTGCATGATATGAAATGCTATCATGGTTGCATGATGTGAAGTCTATCATGGGAGGTAGCTGTAATTTTAAGCCATTTAAACTCTCATAGGGAATGCGATTCATCTTTGTTGCAATTATGGATAGGAAATTTCCTAATCCCGCTGAGGATTATAGGTTGTCATGGCTTCACTAGGGATACGACAAAAAATCTATTCTCAAGAATTTGGATTATTGTATTTCCTGATTCAGGAGGCTCAGTCATTTTCCTAATAATTGAAAGGCACTATCAATAATTTGGAGACTGTTTGATTGATTAGGTTGATGTTTCTAGTTTCGATGGGTCGATTTTTGGTTAGCTTAAAATTATTTTTCTTGGGATGTGGCTTGTGAAAGCAAAAAATGGTTTGGTGTATGCTCATGTCGAACGAGTGTTTGGACACGAAAAGTGCATGATCTTGATGATCAGGGCATGAGCAGAGTTCCCTGTGCTTTTCTTTTCCTTCTAATCTAATATCAACATGCCCTGATCGTATATCAGTTGATTATCAAACATTATCAATTAAATGACAAGTGCAATGTCAATAGTAGAGGGGTTAAAAGAAACAAGGTAATATTTATTCCTGACAACAAAAAGATATAACTTCGTATACTATTTGACAAGCAAGTGATTCTGTGGCAAGAAGTATGATCTTTTAGGTGGAAGATGCCCTTGATGATCACAACATGAATGTTCTTTAGGTACTTTCCAGGATCTTTCTCGGACAATGAATGTGACTAGTATGAGTTGATCTTCGGAAGATCCCTAGGATTGCTTTGCTTTGCTCTGTAAGTGATCTCAGTCTATGCCCCATCAAAATTGATCTTCTTAAGTTGCCCTTGTGGGCTTTCAACTGTAGTTGGGTTGGTTACTTAAATGCCCTTTTTGAATTTTCGTTTAGACCCCTTTTTATTTTTTTTATATATATTTTTATTTTTTTATTTTATTTATTTTTTTTGAAAGATGCCTTTTCAAGTTTTTGCCTTTTATGTGTAATATTTCTTGACAAAATTTGAGTTGATTGGGTTGGGTAAGGATTGTCGTCCATTTCTGACAAGATTAGGGCCCTTTCGGAGAAGGTTTGCTTCACGATATATGGTCATTCCTAATTAGGGGTCTACTTGCCTTGTGCATCTTTGTGAATTAAGAGGATCTTTTGCAATACAAATTCGCCTAGGTGAAATTATTGGGGGCGCATCTTTTTGTTATGGGCTCAGACCATGCATCTTTGATACATTTAACCATGGCAGATGGCTTTCATGCATTCTTCCTCGATAAAGTTGAGCTGGTCGTATCTATTCTTGACCCATTTAGCCTTTTTAAGTTTGGTTTCCATCAAGACTCTGAGAGAAAGGATCTCAACTTCGATAAGCAATATAGCTTCCATCCCATAGATAAGCGAGAATGGAGTAGCACCCGTGAAAGTATGAATTAAGGTTTAGTTGGCATGAAGTGCAAAGAATAGCTTCTCATGCCAGCCTTTGTAAGTCACAGCCATTTTTTCAACTATTCTTTTAATGTTTTTGTTGGCTGTCTCAACTACCCTATTCATCTTTGGGCGATAAAGGACAGAATTATGACTGGATCTTAAACTATAAACAGATTGCTTGCATCATTTTATTGTTTAAGTTGCTTGCGTTGTCTATGATGATTTGGCTTAAGAGGCTATATCTACAGATGATGTCCTGCTTGACAAACTTGCAGACAGTTAATCTTGTGACATTACCATACGAGGCAGCCTCCACCTATTTGGTGAAATAGTTGATTGCTACCAAGATAAAACCGTGCCTATTGGAAGTTTTAGGGGTGATTGGCTTGATCACATCCATGCCTCACATGGAAAAGGGCCACGAGGCTATCACAACATGAAGTGGCACTAGAGGGACATTGATCTTATCCGCATAGATTTGGTACTTATGGCATTTTGGGTGTAATTAACGCAGTCTCTATCGAGGGTCAACTAGTAATAACTTGCTTTCATGATTTGCTTCGCCATTCAATGTCCATTAGCATGTGTGCCACAAATCCCTTTATGAACTTCTTCTAGGATTTTTCTGGCTTCAGAAGTGTTGACGCATCTGAGCAATAGTTGATTGTGACTTTTTTTGTATAAGATTTTTCCATCAAGAACAAATCCCATAGCCAGCCTTATGATAGTCCTTTTATTAGTCTCGGTTGTATGTTTGGGATATTGCTGATCTTTGATGTAATAAAGGATGTCATAGTACCACAGTAGGCTATCCTTATCCTTTTTGACACTATGACAATGAACCAGAGTTGTATAGATGCTCATTTGGATGGGAGTAACGTCTGACTCTTGCTGACTTTAAACATGGATGACAAAGTAGCCAAAGCATCGGTTATTTGGTTCTCTTGGTAAGTGTTGAAAATTGATATCATTAAGTTTTTTCTCGAGTTCTGCTATCGATTTCCTATATTGCAGCAGCTTGGTGTCATGAATTTGCCATTCACCTTTTAATTGGTAAATGACTGAGGCTGAATCATTGAACACCTATAATGTCTTGGCATTCCTCTCAATGGCTGCTTAAAGCCCCATGACACAAGCATTATATTCTACGATATTATTTGTGTAATCAAAATTTAGCCTTACTTTGAATGGGTATTGACTCTCATTGAATGACATCAATATTGCCCCAATTCCATGTCCTAGAGCGTTTGATGCTTCATCAAAATACATCCTCTAAGATTGATCTTGGTTGGAAGCATCTTCGTCTTAAAAAATGCATATTAGATCTTCATCTGAGAAGTTAAAATTCAAGGGTTCATAATCATCTGCCACTCAACTTGCCAAAAAGTCAACTATCGCACTGCCCTTAATGGCCTTTTGGCTGACATAAGCAATGTCATATTTAGAAAGTAAGACTTGCCATTTAGCTAGCCTTTCTGATAGTGCAGGGGCTTCGTATAGATACTTGATAGGATCAAGCCTTGCAATCAACCTTGTGGTGTAATACAGCATGCATTGCCTAAGCCTCTTGGATGCCCACACCAAAGCATATTACAACTTTTGAACTATGGAGTAGTTGCACTCGTATTTCATGAACTTTTTGTTTAAGTAGTAGATTGCTTGTTACTTCTTTCCTGACTTATCATGTTCTCTTAATACACAACCCATAGACTAGTCGAAAACTGCCAAGTAAAAGATTAAAGGTCGAATAGGCACCGGCGGTACCAATACTGGTAGGCTTGATAGATAATGTTTGACTGTATCAAAAGCTTTTTGACATGCCTCATTCCACTTTCTCGTATTTTATTTGCAAAAAAACCGAAATATAGGGTCCCATTCGTTAGTGAGCTGGGATATAAATCTAGCAATGTAGTTCAATCTCCTCAAAAAGCTTCTTCCTTCCTTTTGGATTTAAGGTGGTGGCATATCTTGAATGGCTTTGACTTTGTCTAGGTCAACTTTAATTCTTTTTTCACTGACTATAAAGCTTAGAAGCTTACCCGAAGTGACTTCGAAGGTACAATTGGCAGGATTCAATTTGAGTTAAAATTTCCATAGCCATTTAAAAAGCTTCTAAAGGTCTGTGACATGCTCATACTCTTTCGTTGACTTGGCAATCATATCGCCAACGTAGACCTTAATTTCTTAGTGCATCGTGTCATGGAATAGGACTACCATGGATTGTTGATAGGTTGCCCCATCATTTTTGAGTTCGAAGGGCATGACATTATAGCAAAATGTCCCCCACATGGTTACAAAAGTTATTTTCTCCACGTCTCTAAGTGCTATCTTGATTTGATTATAGCCCAAGAATCCATCCATGAAGGAGAACAGAGAATTCTTGGTCGTGTTGTCTACTATAGTGTCAATGTAGGGTACCAAGAAGTTATCCTTAGGACTAGGTCGATTTAGATCCTGGTAATCAATGCATATTTATACATTGCCGTCTTTTTTTAGGATTGAGACTATATTGGCAACCTAATATGGATATTTGGCTACTTCGATAAACCTTGCCTTAAACTGCTTATTGACTTCCTCTTTAATTTTGAGGAGCATTTTTGACTTCATCCTCCTTAACTTTTGCCAGATTGGTTTACATCTGGGCTTGATGGGAAGCTTTTGGACTACTATATCAATGTCCAGTCTTGGCATGTCTTGATATGACTAAGTGAATACATCTCAATATTTCGAGAGTCATTCTATTAGCTTGGTCTTAGTCGTTGACTTTATTGAAGTTCTAATTTTAACTTTCTTTTGATCCTCCTAAGTACCTAGATTTATTACTTTCGTTAGGTCTTTATAAGGCATCATTTGCTTCTCTTCTTGCTCAACTAATCGTAAGAGGTCTGGTGGTACAGAGCTTTATTTGAAATCTTCTTTAGGATCAGCTTCACTACCGCAAATTGACTATTCAAAATCGATACTCAAAGACCCATCAGACACATCAATGTCACTATTGTCATAAGACTTGAAAAGGTGAAAAAATAAACATTGCAAATGGCACACACACAACCTAGGGATTCGGATAAGAAGAGGTAAAAAAGTAATTGAGAGAAAAAGATTAAAAAATGATATAGGCACACAATATGGAATGATATATGCAAAAGTGATTTCATCGATAATGTTTGATAAAAATGCCCTTTACATAGGACACCTACCTTCCTTTGGGTGAGGGTAGGTAGTTTTCATTTCTTTACATTACATGAAAGGGATAAGAAAAGTGCAGGGGCTTTCGTCATGACCTCGTCATCAAAATCAGGTCTTAGTGGAAGAACACAAATTCTATGGCTCGATATCCTAAAGATGGAGGTAGTAGAGGGCTTTGTTTAAGATAACTAAGACATCTTTAACCTTTTGCTCTTGTAGTTGGCTTGAATCGATTCATCATCCCGAACAAAACATCTCATGGAGAGATAAAAAAATTATTAGCTTTGATTCTTGACCCAATGATCGTGTTATCTCCTAGTTACGGATCCTCTTTTCTTGTTGTTTTCTTGACTATGTATTAGCCTTGAATACTAAGCCTCTTTTGTTGACTTGAGTGATGACTTGTAGAGCTCTGGCCATTCCTTGTAGATTTTTGCCAAGCCGTTTTCCAGCACGAGAACCTTTGCCAATGGTCATTTTTAAACCCAAGTGGGTAATCTTTGACAAGTAGGGTTCAACTATTGGTAATCCTTCTTTCATAAATGTTGCATTAACAAACTCGAAGGATTGGGAGGATGACTTTGGTACATCTTTATTAGGCTTTATATAGATATCTTCAGTAAAAGCAGTGGCGATCATTTTTTTTCAGCCTCGATGGTGACTACTTTATCATCTATCATAAATTTGAGCTTCTGCTAGAGAGAGGATGGGACAACCTCGACAAAATGTATCCATGGCCTTCCTAATAGGTAGTTGTAAGATGGAATAATATCTATAACTTGAAAGTCAACTTCATATGTACATAGGCCCTATCTGAAGCTGGATTGTGATATTTCAAATTACTCCGTGACATGTTCCATCAAAAGCTCAGATTATGGTGTGGCTGCTCTTGATGTTAGGCTAATCGACAGGGAGTTTGCTTAATGTAGTTGTGGGCATAACATTAAGGGCTGACCCATTGTCTATGAGTACTTTAGGCAAAATGCATCCCTAACAATAGGTAGTGATATGAAGAGTTTTACAACTGCCCTGCCTCCAGGTGGGATCTCATCATCAGTGAAGAAGATATAATTATCTACCATAATGTTGTTCACTAGTCGATCCAATTTGTCTATAGAGATGTCCGGCGGCACATATGCTTTGTTTAACACCTTCAATAATGCATTTTGATGGACCTCTAAATTAAATAGCAAAAATAGTATAGAAATCTTGGGGGGTTATTTGCTTAACTGGTCTACAATGCAGTTTTCACTATGCTTGATGAACTTGGAAAACTTTGTGGCTTATCTTTCACTTCCTGTTTCCTTAACTTTCTCGAGCTCAAAATTTTTTGCTTAGACTTGAGTGGTACTGGTGCTTAGAGATGCATTAACCTTCTGCCTTTCTTGAGTTGGGGGAGTGTAACACCTACCACTATGGTTAGGTGACTAAATACTGACAGTTCCATTATAGCAATTGTAGGAGTTAGTTCTTCGATCATCACTACCTCATTCTCGTACTTTCGTGGGACAACTTTGTTACTCTTATATGGGAATGGTTTAGGCATTTTGACAACTAATTTTGGTGTTGCTATCGAAAAATTAACCTTGGGATTTGACTTGCCACAAAGAATTAGAGGTCAGTTTATCTCGTAAGGCGACTGCATGGTTTCATCTTATATCATGTTGATAGATTCATCATCAGATGTGGTTTCACAATAGAATTTTATCTGGCGTTCATTCATTATTCTTTGAACCATAGACCTAAACTCCTTTCATGTTTGTAGGATGACCTACAACTATGTGAAAGTCATAAAAGTTGTCAGGATTGTCTTTCAATTTTTCTATTGTGTTGAGCAACCCGACCTGAATCAATGCCTGCAGGACTAAGAACATTGGCATCCTTATATCTTCTATGCTTGCCTTAATTTCATATTTGTTCTTAATGTTGATCATGTTTGCAGCTAGCTCAGTGTGGTTTGGTAAAGGATTGGTGGCAACATTCGGTCCTTGGTACGTCCCAAACTGCAAGACTTTTGAGTTAATTAGATTTTGCTCATTTCATTTAAAAGATATGCAATTCTCAATGTCATGCCATGCTGCCCCAGCATGGTATTCATAATAGGCGTTAGGGTTGTACCATTGTGGGTATGGTGGCTTTTTTTTTGGGACATAGATTGGGGCCATTAAATGCTTTTAGAGCAAGGTCTGGTAGAGCTCCTTATAGGTCATAGAGATGGGATCAAAATGTTGCCTTTGTTGATTTGCACCTCAATTGCCGAGTGAATTATTGGTTACTCGATTGGTACTTTGGTGAACTTGTAGAGGGTAGCTTTGTGGAGGGTTGGAGAGGATTGCAAAGGATGGGTTATAGGTTATGGCATTAATTGGCTGAGGGGGTATTGAGGAATATATCTTGCTTGGGTAGTGAATTTGGGTATTTGACATTGTTTGAGCTGAGATGAGCTAGCATAACTTATGGCATTGCCCTCTCATTCCTTCTTCTTACTGGCAATAGGCTTCTTGTTCAATCCAGATGTTTCCTCGGCTAACATTCTACCACTTTTAATAGCTGCATCAATCATTTCTCTAGAGAGGACTAGGTTTGCAAATTTCTTGGCATTTTCTACGAGCTGCTCATAATAAGGAGCATGTAAGGTGTGAATGAAAGTGACTATCATCTCTTTTTCTATAAGGGGTGGTTGGACTAGGACTACTTTTTTTCTCCACCTTTGGGCATATTGCCTGAAACTTTCAATGGATCTCTTCTCAAAATTTATCAAGAAAAGTCGATTCGATGCCTAATCCAACACATGTTGGTATTGATTTAAAAAGGCCTTAGCCAAGTCGACCTATGATTGGGTTTTCACATTGTCTAGCTTGATATACCACTGAGCTGCTGCCCCAATGAGGTTGTGCTAGAAGCAATGGATGATGAGCTTTTCATCTTTCTTGTACCCAGCCATCTTTCGTAGGTATATTCGGACATGGACAAAAGGGTCAGTGGTTTCATTAAACTTTTCAAACTTTGAGACTTTGAACTTCGAGGAAATGACAAGGATGGACACCAAAGATAGTGATTGCACATCAAGAGCTCTAAACTTGTCACTCTTCTCGATAGCTTGAAGGCATTTTCTAGTAGCTAGAATTTGTTCACTTCTTTCGCAATCATGGTAGACTTTTAACCTTTTATTTTTTCTGGTTCCTCATTGTCAAAGGTTATCGGATCTATCGATGAGACTCTTGCATTCACCCCTTGAGTATTGGGAATGACTTGCTATAATGAGATTTAGGTAGATGACTAGCGGAGCCTGAGCGGCAGGTGTAGGAACGGGTCATTGTTCTTATCTAGTTTCCCCTTGGGCGGGTTCTAGATTATTGGTAGGGGGACTTCAATGTTGGAAACATCATCCTCGTGTTACTAGTGCTAGCTTGCCCTTTTTCTTTCACAGAGGCTATCATTAATTCCATAAGTCTCACAATTTGAGTTTGCATTTCATTTTGCCGACGGAGCATCCGGTTTTGTAATTCTTTAACCATTAGCTCAAGTTGCTTAATACGACCTTCATGATCACTCTCTATGATTTGCTTGCGGCATCATGTATTTTAGTGGTGCATGATGTAAGGTTTTGTGTTCCTGATTGATTTCGGAATCCCTTGCACTTTTATTGTCTAATTCCCATATCAGACTTTTATTTTAAAATTTATTTATTGATGAGTATTTATTATGCAAGGATGAGTTAAGATAATGAATGATTGATGCAAGTATAATGAAAAATGGTGAAATTAAATATGCATATGCATTGGAGACAATTGATTCTTAGAACAGCTTCATCAATAACATCATTCATAGAGTCATAAATGGTTTTTTTCTTTTACGACATCATTACATCTGAAAGTATCTAATATGATTACATTGTGTAATCACATGATCAAGAAAACCCAAAATTTGTTGCTCAAGATCTCCAACAAGTATGATGTCCTGCCCTATGGATCGAACTACTTCAATCTTGTTGAGCCATCTGAACTTGTTCAGTGAAGTGCTAATATTGGTCTTGGTAATTCATACACGCTTGGTCGATTATCGCTTGCCAGTCTAGTTCGTGCTACTCGAAAGCCCTTGTTAGTTCATTGATATGACCTTGATGAACCTGTATAGATTATTCTAACTCCTGGATTCTATGAGTAATTCTATGAGTGATTCTATGAGTGATGGCTTTATTTTTAACCTTGGTAGCTCGCGCATCTCGCATTTGGGCCTCGAGTCTTTGATTCCTTCATTGGTAGGTGGAAACAAGAGCACGTGCCCTTGTGAAGTTTTCTTTGCTAGTTTTGACTTCCTTTTTTGGCTGATTCAGCTCGTAATTGAGAGTGGCAACTTTTGCTTCCCATTTGATGATGTCTTTCCAATACGTCATAACTTGTTAGCTTTTCAGAGTGTCATATAATCTGTGGTTAAGCTTTTAAGGTCATCTTTGAAACGATCCCCTTTTTTTAATAACTTGACAGATATCTATCTCTAGCTGGCCTTTTTCCTCCTTAAGTCGAGAGATTTCTACAGCAAAGGATACCTTTTCTTGCTTGAACTCCCACCTAAGTAACTTGATCTCAAAAGGTGGTTCCTCTATTGGGATTTTCAGTATCCTAAAGTTAGGTGATGGCAATGGATCATTGTTATGGTAGAGTCTTCATTCTTTGTATCAGGCGTGGTAGGGCTTCCTCTTTACTTCTAGGCTTAGAAAGCGAACTACACTTTTGTTTTATAATTGACCTCTCCATATTCAAAATCCCAATGTCCCAAGTCTTTGAAGAGTGGGATGAATTGTGGACACTGGAACTTACATAATACTAATAGAGGAGCATAACTGGTATTTTCCCATAACCCTAATAGTGGCACACCAAAGTAGTCTCCACATCTGTACATAATCGACTAAGGGAACATCCATGGGCCTTTCCACATGATTTCTTCCTCTTTAAAGTATCATAATTTGTTGACCAAATGCTTTTCTATCTTATCTTGATGACATTCTTCCTCCAATATAGTGGAAAGAGGACTAAAGTTGAAGAAAAAATTTTGCCTGGTTCCTTCCTTCTTAAATAGAGATGACATAGGAGCTATATCTAGAGCAATGAGGCACACCCGATAAACCTTTCTGTTCCCATTCTTTTACAAAAATTGAAGGTGCGAGTGGTTTCGATGATGATGGTGAAAGAAGGTTTTTGTCGCAACATAAGTGAAAAAAAAAATCTGTGACTGCCGCCTTTATATAACCCAAAGTCTTTGGGAATATGGCGAGCCTGTAGATTACCAGAGCATAGACATCTTGAACTTTCTTTTGGTTAGAAAGATTTTACCATGGCATCTTTCAAGCTAGATCAGTAGATGCATTCGCTGTTCCCTTTTACTTTGACATGACTGTTGACCCATACTTCTCTGACTCTAAGAATTTGCCTCAACCTTTTCTTGAACAGAAGAGGCGAAAACGCTTTGTAGTAAATCCAATCATACTTTACCCTTTCTTTGTTAAGTACAGCTGTGTATTCATTAATGGCAGGGACTAAATCTTGTTGATTAAAGGTGAAACATCGGTAAGCCAAATTCCAGAACTATGCAGCTACTCGCGGCAAGCCATCATCCAATTGAACTCAAAGTAAGAAAGCTATCTCCCTATACTTTTTAGTGAAGGCTTTTTTCTCGTTGTTGTCCTAACTGTCCCATATGTGCTTCAATTCCTAATAGTCATTCTGACCAACTGATCTTGACCTCTTTATACATTTTTGAGACGTAGTTGGGCTTTAGGATGTTCTCGTCTTAACATTGGTGACCTTTTGACCATGTTTTGACTTTTTCAAATGACTCGATAGTGGAGATAAGTTGTTGCTCCATAAATAATGCCCTTTGTTGAACACCAAACCAGAATAATTATACCAAAATGATGATAGTCATGATAGTTATGATGAGATGATGCATGCACCAAAACACAAATAAAGGGAAAATAAGTTAGTGGAACATATAGGAGACAAATGTAAGGAAATAAAGAATTTAGGAACATCAGAACAAAATATTCATAACATGTCTCAACCAAGGTGGTGAGATGAGAAACGAGCAACATTTCAACATGCTAAGATGTAATCTGCCCTTCATGAGGTAATGCAATATCTTATTTTGATGGAAAAATAACCAATTAGTAGTAACATTCATTTATCACCACTAATGCGGATGCACATTAAGCTATGACTCAGACAGCATAATAGCTTGTAGTAAAGACATTGCGAATGATGGTTTTCGCTCATCATCACTTATTTAGACGAAGATTAACTGTTATTCGGGCTGAGACATAGGTAATTTACATCCGGGAAGTTACTGTCATGCCTATATGGAGGGTTACTCATGAAGGTGGATAGCTCACTTCCTTCTAATGGTTGGGTTATAACCACGCCATGGAGTTTGGTAGGATTCTAAGGCTTATACAAGTGCACGGTATGTGACAGGGAAATGATCAAACCTTTTTGCTTACTTCTATATTACCATTTTTATTAAACTGATGATTATTCAAAAATAAGACAATCTTGGCAATCATGCCAAACAAAAGATTAGTTAACAAAACGAAAAAAGGGTCATAGTTAAATAATGATTGAAGATCGAAAGAATCGGGAACCTAGCAAGACACGACTAGTTATTGGCCTAACTCTCTTTACAATCCCAGTGGAGTCACCAAGCTGTCGCAACATGCCTCAAGGTGGATCCTTACAGATCTATGGGTGCATACGACTTCCTTCATGACATGATGAGAATGAGAAAGTATAAATTCTCGACTTATGACACAGTGAAGGGGACCCTAAGATGAATCGCTCATCTTATTGGTCTCGAATGCCATTACGAAATGGCCAACACTTAGAGTCGCCATCGATCATTTTAGGCTAGGCATGACCGGATGCCTATTGAAACCTATGTTTTGAGTTACGAAACTTAAAACATCAATCCCATGGTCTACGTAGTGCAACATCTCATAATCATAGTATATAATAATAGCAAGCACAATCTAAATGGATTTTAGCATGCATTATTGCATAGAGAAATATGCATGCAAACACCTATAAAACAGCCCTAAAATTTCTAGCATTGAAGTAACATTGTATTAAGTTAGTAATAGATTTTATTAGAACGTTTTTAACATAAATTAATCAAGATCTGTAAATGGTAGCATCTAAACATCGAATTCTATAATTGTAACATATTGAAAAATTGATTTTGAAGGCTTCAACAATTGCCTAAAAAATTGAACTCAAAGCGAACCTATTTGGCCTCAACACAACTCCAAAAGCTTAAAACATGTCAAGACTTTAATCCAAATCAATTACAACAATTTTAGTCAATTATTTAAGCAACTTTAAACATGATTAAAAACCATGCTGTCCATATTTAAAAAATTAACTAACAACAATTTTACAAGATTTTTACAAAAATTGAAAGTCACCAAATCAACCCATAAATCAACCAGATTAATTATCACCAAGAATCAGCATTAAAGACAATATGTAATCTATGAACCTTCAGCTTTAATACCATTATTAAGAAACTCAGGTTTAGCATACAATTAAAATTAAAATTAAAATTAAAGTGTGCAAAGCATGCCAAAGGGAAATAAAATTAAAGAAATATCGAAATTTCTACAAGATCTTTAAGTTGAGATTTCCATGTAGTCGGATAGAATTTAAGATTCTGAATTCAATTGGGATATTTTCTGCTCAAAGCCTTTAACTCTAAGCATGTCGATCCCTATACAGATGGCATGGTTACTTTAATCCCTTTTCAAGGCCACATAAAGCATAAGTGTCCTCTCTTTAATGGCGATTCACATGAAGATTCACTATTGTTAGTGGGCTAATCTCTTAATCATAATCAAAAGGTTGGTCTTCTTTGTTTTTCTATGTGGCTAAAAACTCCAAGAACAATTCTTGAGTTCACCAAATACAAAAATGACAAAATGAATGAAGGAATTATGGCAATACCATCTCATGGATTTCGCCAAATCTTGATTCTTTAGAAAGTTTTCATCAGTTGTATTGATACATTCGACTTCTATATCGATGCAGTGCTTGCCAATAACTTAAATCATATTTTCTAAGCAAAATGTAAACATACATGACCAATGTATCGATACATTGGTAAATGTACCTATGCATTTTCAAATGTATCAATACATTTGCCAAATGCATTAATAAAAGTTCCAAATGCATTAATACATTTAGGCTTTTTGTTGAATGTATCAATACAATGCCTATATATAAATACAATGCCTATATGTATCGATACATTCATAAAAAAAATGGCCCGATGTATTGGTACAGTTATCATTGTATCCATTTATTTAATTTTTCCTAAAGTCAAGCCATTTTTTCCTTGGTGCTACATTAAATCAAAACACGAGTTTAGTCATGTTTTTCGCTCCATAAGTCATTCAAATTCATACCAAGCCTTATCATTAGACCTAAGATTAGATCTAATTAATTTTTGAGGCCCAAT